>JAVQJD010032706.1:0-12711 GCA_036023655.1 Nannoperca australis | reverse complement strand
AGTGCCGGTGATGCCCAGGTCCAGGAGAGTTGTGAGCAGGATCTGATGGTTGACTGTGTCAAATGCTGCAGACAGGTCGAGCAGGATGACAACAGAAGATCTTCCTGCAGCTCTGGCAGGCTGGAGGGCATCAGTGACCGACCAGAGGGCAGTTTCTGTGGAGTGACCGGGTTTGAAGCCTGATTGGTCGAGCAGGTTGTTCTGTTTGAGGAAAATAGACAGTTGGTTAAAAACGGCACGTTCTAGAGTTTTGGATAGAAATGGTAACAGAGATACTGGTCTGTAGTTCTGGAGGAGAGATGGGTTGAGAGAAGGTTTTTTGAGTAATGGTGTGACACGGGCCTGTTTGAAAGCAGAGGGAAAGGTCCCTGAAATAAGAGATGAGTTAATGACATGCAGGAGAAATGTTATGATAGGGGGGGAGATAGTTTGAAGAAGAGGGGAGGGAATAGGGTCGAGAGGACCGGTGGTAGGACGGTGGGATAGCCACCAGCCAGAGAAACTTTCCACATCCTGGTATCCCAAAGATTGCTCTCAATAATGGCTTATGGCAAACATGGATATATAAAGGTTGTCTGTGGTGATTTATCTGATGTCATTCCTGGAGAGTTGGCATGTCGGCACCATTGATCTTTGCAGCAGGATGATTGTCCTTCATAGTGTGTTATTGACTCATTTTGTGGTCGATCTAAACCAGACTCCCTAATTAGCTGTGGTACTGATTCCTGTAACAAGTGTTGTCCTACAATTTTAAATGCCTACACCACCTGATACCAATGGGAGACACTTCTACAAGTTAACACTGGTTTGAGTTTTAACAATATGTTGTTTTTTATAAGCGTATCAAATCAGTTTTTATGTAAAATCCTATTAAGAAAACTAACTAGCTTATATAGTTATATAAATGTAGTGGAGTACAAGTGTAAAATAGCACAAAACAGAAATACTAAAGTCAAGTACAAGTACCTCACAACGGTACCAAAATAGACTACATTGCTTGAGTAAATGCACTTAATTACTTTCCACCCATGCGAGTTATGCTGCAAACTGAACTATAGATATGAATGATTAATAATCTCTTCAGTGGAAATAAGTATCAACTCTCTCTTTCTCACACGCTCTAGGAAGCTGGATCATTAATTTAGAACAACAACCAACCAACAAACAAAAACCTGCATCAGAGGTTTAATCTTCATTGCAAGAAATGAATGGATACTTGCCAATTAGAATCTTAAATTTTTCGTGGCCAGGGTATTATTGATTTTTTGTCCAATTGTTGTTAAAAGTGCTGAGAAGTGCATCCTCCGCTGTTTTTTGTTGCAGTCCCATGTTAGCCAGGTCTCTGCAGTGCAGGTAGGCAGTTTCCCTTTGCTGGTGATGTTTTCCACCCCACTGTTGTCAGGTCATTGGCTGTTAACATTTTACATTTGCAGTGTAACTCTTCTTAGCTACTCATTTTTCCTTTGTCACTGAGGTGCACAGGTGACTTGTCCACCTCCTGGATTAACTGTGTCCCATGAACAGAATGCAATGGGAATGTGGGAAGCCAGTCAGGGATCACATCCTTCTCACAACACCAGCAAATCGTTCTGGTTATTCTGTCTACTGGCTCTCCGTCTGTGTACATATTCCCCCAAACCAGTGTGGAGTTTGTATTGTTGGACTGTTGTAAGAATGAATGACAGCTTTTTTCAGCACAAATGTATCAGATAAAAATGAACATTGCCTCAACATTTGAAGTGATTTATAGTGTATAGTTTTATTACAGAAATTGTTTAGCATGCATATACATTACCATGGACCTAACAAGGAATTAAACAAAGGCAGAGAAAAGGCTTTTGGGGCTGAAGCAGTAATCTGTGCGTGCCATTATGTGCTCTTGTGCATGTGTGTTTATCGGCATGTGTGATTTATTGTTTGTGTTTGACTTTTTGCACAGTTCCAACGTAACCGTATCCAAAGTTCATTGTGACCAAACTGAACTGCATGAGGTCAGCCGGTGGCAGGAGGTTTCTGAGTAACTTCGGTACAGACAGTACAGATAATTAATCATGGTTATATATTATCAACATTGATTGAAAGCATGTGTTTAAGGTATGTTAATGTGAATATGGATAAATATATTGAGTCACCGTATCATGATGTACAACTTACAGTGGCTCATACATATGACTGAAATTGAATGGATTTTGAAAATTGTTCATGTTAACTTCAGTAGGTTCAGTAGGTAATGTATTTTTATACTCTTTGTTTCTGGTGGGTATTTCCTCAGGTGTGTTATCCCTGTACAGAAGTGAATCAGAGTGCAGCATGGGGGATGTGTAATTTAAGCAGTGGTAATTAAAGAAACAAGAAGAATGAATATTCAGTAAAGTGGAATATACTGAGATTGAGAGTTTATTCTTGACCTTGGGAACAACAAAACTATCTAATAACAGGGTGGGCACCTACATCTGCTGAGGAAGGTTGTGTGATATGGTCGAAAGCTCCGTAGCACCTACTGAATTACCTTTGGTGGGTGGTGTGATTGTCTTGACATTATAAAATATATTTTAAAATCACACAAACCTAGTGCTCACACAGTAGCACATTTGTAAGGTACAACAATATACAAAAACAGTATTCATAAGATAAGGCAGAGCAGCACATTTATATATAAATTAAAATAGAATCATATACTGGCTCATTCACTAAGACAAGTAATAAGCTCTGAAAGATGTCATGTCCACCGACTTTTCTCAGATAGTTTGATGAGCCTGAGGGCCCACTGAGCAGGCAGGTGGTATATACAGTGTATACTGTAGCTTTGTGGATGCAGTTTTTTGTTTGTACAAACTGAATTGTACGGAGGTGTGTTGGCTGAGAGGTACAACTGTGTGCCTTGTGAAACCCAGTGTAGGGCTTTCAATTAAATAACTGGTGTATAATAAACCCCATTCCATAAACAAAAGAATGAGGACTTTTATCAAAGCAATGTTAAACCCGGAATCCTGCTCAGTGCATTTCAGCAATAACCGAAAACTGGACCAGCAGTAAAATATACACGAATCACAATATGAAAGAGTCTCATAACCATGAAACTAAAGGAAGAAATTGTCTTTTAACTGCAAAGTTTGGAAGATAAATTTGTTGGACTTTTTGTAATTCACGGTCACTTGATTAAGAAAAGAGCAGCCCATTTTATTTTTGGCAATTTGGGAGGTCTTTTGTGCAGAAAAGAACCAGATGTCATCATAATGTTCTTCTGTTTAAAAACTAAATTAATATAAAGTATTTTCATGCATTTAATTTGTAAAAATAAGAAATATTTACAGAGGACCTTGCGGTATACAATGATTAATCTTACTTTTCCCGTTGTATGAAATACACTTTCTTACGTGGTACAATTTGGGAACAAAATGTTTGTATAAATGAAGTCTTTAAAATGTAAACACATATTTTATGTGTGACTGACCTGTGCTGATCACCACACAGTCCTACAATACTGGCATTTACTAAATTATCACTTTCCACTGGTGCTTGTAGATGTGTAATGCACTCTATGACCTTTAAAACACTTCAGGTCACATTAATACTTTTTAACTGACATGAATTCATCAGTTCTTTATGAAGGAGAAAATATTTAACATTTACTTTTGCAACCTAGGATGAGTTTGACAGCCCTTTAGCACTAAAGCATATTTATGGAAAGACATTAATTTGAAACTCTCCACTAGAGAATACCAAAGCAAGAGACACATTCACTCTTGTCCACTAGATGTCAGTAAAGGGCCACAAAAAAATCCCCTATTGATTAACATACAGCAGCTGCACTCAGGCTATTGGCCGTGAAGGGGTTATGGGAAGTTCATACACTGAAGAACTTTTGCAGTAAAGTGAATGAGGGAATAAAGGAGTGGATTCAGACGCAGCTATTATCTTCTTCTGCTACCTTTCAGAGAACATCAGAATTTCATAAGAAAAGAGAGTAGAACTGACAGAACTAACACTTTGAACATTTAAAGTTTGGTAAGCAGCAAGTAAACGCAGGACAGTTATTACTTCACATGTTCAACTTATAAAAAAAGCTAAATTAAAATACTCAAACATTCTCTGTATACTCAACTTAGTATTCAATTTAGGCCTGTTTACTGGCTTTCAGTAAATTCTGATTATGACATATATATATATATGTGTATGTATTACTTTTACCATTTAACAGAGTTTTAACATTACCTTCACCTCTCTGCTTTTAGGTAATTTCTAAAATTGTTATTCTAAAATGGCAAAAAGGATGATGATGAAATATGTTTCAAAACAGCAGGCATATTACCAAACGTTGTATATGAAACCATAAAAGAAAGAAAGAAATAAATGGCACATCAAGAAAAAGGTTTAAGACGTCTTTCAATTGGAGCTCCGCATGTGTGCAAGCTTTACAATTCTTGCATGAAGAGATGTGTAATGATAATAACAGTCCACTGTGATCATCACATATAAATATTCATGAGGCCTTTCATGTTGAGACGGTTGTTTTGTTTTGTGTGCTACGCTCCAAAATTAGCAACTTCCCCTGAGACAGAAGAGCATCTTTGTCCATTTTACAAACAGGTTCTCCTATCGGAGGAAGACAGGGAGAATATCTTACTGCTAAAGTGATTTGGCTGTTATACGGTAGGTGGAGGAAAAAACTAAAGAAAAAATGTGGTTGTGCCAATGTGATATGTGATTTATAAACAAAGACGTATTAGACGCGCTTGGACCCAGGGAGAAAATAAAATAATTGCACTTCACTTGAAGCTGAGTGCAGATGAGTTGTCACTGGAGGAAACAAAACACTTTTGAGCATGAAAGATTTATTGGAAATCTTACAAACAACATCTCACTTTTTCCAGATTTTCTTACTTCCATGCCATGAGAGAAAGTGGAAGATAGAATGAAAGATCAGCGAAGAGAGCGATCGTGCTGTATGTAAAATCGATTTAATTATTGATTTTACAACTCGGGGTGCATTTCTGATTTATAGAATATACCACTGACACAGCACTGCTCCTAAAAGTAACTTTACTCTGTATAATGTGTTCTGTGCTGGTCTGTCTTCGTCCATTCCAGCCATCCTCTCCACTTTCTTTATGCATGCCATTCAGAACTAAGTTCCCTGTGATATCGATTGATCTCTGTGTGCACGATCTGTGCCGTCCTTCCTTCTTCATTCCTCTCATCTGTCAAGGACAATGGAGACACAAAGAAGTTGTCAATATCTTCTTAAGCTTTCAGGAGAATGGCCTCATAGGAGAAAGCGATGATAAAAGCCCATACAGTTTACCCCAAGTTTTCTTGAAAATAAAAGTCAAGGAACTGAGTTTTAGGTTATTTTTAGACTCGCTTTGGGCTTTTTCTCTATGTAGACGATGGAGACTAATGAGGGGTAACAATGTAGACAGTGCCACTAAATCTGTCCCTACATCCACACGGGAGTTTATTTCTTTTGAAATGGACAGCAGGCAACAGCAGGCCGAACATGGCAAAGACTTCTAGCTCAGGGCAAACATGTTGGAAGTGCAGTTGTGCCATTGGACTCCACTTTGAACCATGTGTTTAATCGTAGAATAAACCGCTTTGCTTCCTTCTGCTTTACATCTGCTGCTGTTGGCCAAATGTGCTAGAGCTGGAGTGATGCCATGATCAGTGAGGCTACACACAGCAAGTATGTAGGAGGAGAGTTCGACACACTGACCCCCTTCACTGGCGCTACTAACATGTACAAAACAGTCATCATTTAATAATATAAGTCTTGCACTCAAGAAAATCTTATAAACCTATAAAGTCATTCCCACTTTTAATTACTTTATTTCTGATGTTTCAGTGGCTCAGACCCTCATCAGCACTGCTACTGTAAACATAGCCTTGGAAAAACCCACCAATCAGGGGGCATCAGCAGCGCCTCCCATCATCCACACAAATCAAGAGTACTAAGCTCTTCCAAATGTAATAAGAATAATATGTTTACAAAGATGAAAAGATAAACTACACATGATGTTTTACAAGGCTGAAATTCCTTAGAAAATACAGTTTCAAACTTAGAATCAAAAATGTACATATCATACAATGAGTAATTTAAATGTCAAAATATGGATAAATGGAGTGCATACATTTTACATATTTACATATATATGGTACTTGTGCTGTTTGTCTACAGTATATGAATGTTATCTGATGGAGGAAATAAAGTAAGTGTTAGTGATTGACAGTGTCTTTTAGTAAAAAAGAAAGAAAAGTGATTAAAATCCAAATGTTTTTCTGTGTACGCATGATTGATGCTCTGACTGCAAAATAATATCAAAAAAGATCACATTGCCTTGTAAACAAACTCCTCTGTCCATGAAATGAAATGTCAATTTGTGCCAGAATATTTGTCAAGACATAATATAAAGTATAAACCAAATAAGTCCTGGTATTAACTACAGTATTTTAGACTTAAAGAACAGGTTTAGATTTTCAGACATTACTATCCTGCCACTGCAGCTCATCAAGGAAACCCTCTCTGGCTAAATACAAAGAGGACATTTTGTACTCAAACGGCCGTAACTTTGGAAGATTCTCAGTCTCAGACTGCTGAAGCCTTGTACTAGCTTCGGCTAAACTTGAGAATGTACTTTCACAGAACAAAGACGGTGGATTTTGTCCCCCCATCTCTGGCATTGGAGTCGAGGCAGGAAGGAGTCACTTCACCACTTGTATGGCCAATCAGTAACTGTTTGTAATTGTGGGTATTGTAATAATTAGACTTTAATCTTAACCTATCTGCAAATGTTTCCTCGCAATTTTTTGTCTGTGTATTTGTGTTGGTGTGACGTATGAATATTGTGAGGGCAGCTGAGTGTGATGTCTGCCTGGAATTACAGTGACAGGAGGCGCGTGTTTCCTTGCTGAATAAACTGTCAGGAGTGTGCAACATCCCTCAGAGGGCTGGCATGCTTTGTGAGCATGATTTGATGCATGGAATAAGTCTACCTGTTGTGGCAAATCCTCACCTGGCTAATCCTTCGCTGAGGGACTTAAACCATAGATAGTGCGGGACTGTGACTGGAACATTGTTGGGGAAAGTGATGAGGAATAGTGGACAGGAGCAGCAAATATGTAATGCTTACTCATGCCTCAACAACAGCAACAGCAACAACAACAACAACAACAACAACAACAACAACAACTGTCAAGGTCACCTTGAATAAAAAAAAAGTTTATCACAAAATTGTTGAGTTTCTGGGTGACTTTAATAATTAAGATGTAATTGGTAGCTCCCAGGTATAACACCGTAGCTTGCATTGACAGGTAAAGGTTAAAGATCCCATCCAGAGAATTCATGAATATGCAAATATTGTTAATTTCAAAAGTTTAACTACTGAACGCAGTATGTATCCTGCTTCACTGAAATGTCCACTCTCAGTGTTTGTTCACTGGAGGTTTCAATTTGCCCATGACAGAAGCTGCATACTGGTCCATGATTGGTTTCTAAACTAAAATCCTGTTTGTTCATATCCATCTTTAACTCAGATTTGAGGTGAGCACAGAGAAACTCTCCCCCTTCAACAGGTGAATGTGAAAACAGCCTTTTTGTGTCAAACTCTGCACAAACATCACGTCAGGTAACAACACGAAAAACATATTTAACAAACAAAGGCAAGAAAGTTCACTTGAAACAGTAAGGGGTACCTGAGGAAGTAACATCCACCTATTTTTACTTCCCAATGCACATGGAGAATAAAATGACAACGAAAAAATAACTAGAAACATAAAATGTATATTTCCTTGATATATCAATTGTCTCTGTTCTCACACATGTAGGATGTAGTTTAAGTAGACAGGTCGATATCACTGTCAGTCCAAACTTAAGGCCTAATTCGGTCTAAACAATCCCATATTATGTCAGTAATATTCAATAACCCATGTATTTGGTAAAACTTTAATGTGAGTCTACGTTTGGTTTTAGATTTACCCATCACACAGATTTACCCCTGCACAGAGGCTTTGGATTTGTAGTATCAAAGTGGTACCAACTTTACAATCAGTGCAACTATTTCGATGAATTTACACAAATTTATATTTGATGTACTCCCATTTTGTAATTGACATGTTCCACATTAAAGACATGTTAAAATCATGAAATATCATTTCAGTGCATTAGTGTGGATTACTTACAACACAATAATATAAACAAGATGTTTGACTTCTGCAACACCAGTTACAACATTCAAATACTACAAACAGGTTTGTAATACTGTGGTAGTTTTACTAGAATACAACTTTAAACGCAGGATTTATAGTTTAAATGGATTTGGTCAGTGTGGTATTGAACACCATAAAAACATGCACATTAGGTGGCAGTGTGCACCTTGATGTTGCAACCGTATGCAAACTGTGTGGAGAGAAGAGTAATTGCTGCTTTGATTAGATCAGATTATCATCTGTTGGCTGTTTGCAGCAGTTATTTATTGCTTCTGATGAATCCATTTCCCACCGTGTACCCTCTTTGGTTTGAACCTGTTCAAAGCTGTCTCTCTCTTTCTCATTTCTTTCCTCAGGTGCGGTTGTGCCACTAACACCACCTGCTTACTGTGAAGAGACCACAGCACCAATATTTTCTTTACACCTCTGAAACAAGGTTCATTTTTGCTTTCACACCTAGATTAAATTCCTGTTGTTAAAAACATACTTCAGATTATTGACTAGGAAATTCCAAATTAATTTTGTACAAGTTAGTCATCATCATCTCCATGAAGGCCAGTAAACCAGTGGGGGCCTAAACTCACAGATGAAGAAGCACTGATGAAGCATACACATAAATAGGATTTTGAGGATTCTGTTTTCTCACAGTTGTTGTTCACCTCTACTCCTCACCTGAAGTCCTGTTTGTCCAGTCAGTAGCAGTGAAATGATTGTGTCTACGCCAGAGGAGTGACTGCTCTCTAGCTATGGTTGAATACTAATTAAAAAGAGCCTGATTCACTGTGTCAAAAGCCTAATTTTTTCAAAATTAAATATAAATAAACTACACCATGAGCTATTTATTAAGATTTCTTTCATTTCTCTCTTCTTCTTTTTAGCAGGTGAGAATAAAATATGGCATTTTTGCCCCGAAGTGCTGGTAGGCAGCACACGCCTGAAGAAACAATAAATGAGAACATTTGAAAAGAGCGTGTTATTTAAGCATGTCA
Source organism: Nannoperca australis (assembly GCA_036023655.1). Taxonomy (NCBI): domain Eukaryota; kingdom Metazoa; phylum Chordata; class Actinopteri; order Centrarchiformes; family Percichthyidae; genus Nannoperca; species Nannoperca australis. The sequence goes on along the minus strand of JAVQJD010032706.1, from coordinate 3,517 downwards.
TGACGGATTATGACCACCAGCCGCCATAGTGTCCAACACCGCCCTGATGGTCCTTTTATAGGCTGAATTTACCACCTTGTCAGTGTTCTGCAATTTACATTCTTTAACAGGACATCATGTTTAACATGAACTCAAAACTTTAAGGAACAAAAGTCCCCAGAGATGAAAAAGATGACCTTTGCCTGCCGGCTTTCAATGGAACAAATGAGATTGAGCACAGGAGGGTGTCACAGTGTGTGAGACTACACTCTGTCTTTCATAGTTTTTCCTTTTTTTTTCAGACTTTTATCATTCCCTCTCCAATGGTACCTGCCATCTTTAACCCTGTCAGTCCTTCCCTTTCCTCTGGACTGTTGTCTTTTGTTGTCCTGGAAGCTAAACTTACATTGCACCACACCATAAATATCAGCTGCATCCTAACACACACAAACACTGAAATTCTGGATTGGTAATAACCTGCGTGAGGACTTGAACATCTCTGTTGCAGGCCAGGGCCGCCAGGGCAAAAGTAATTACACAATCTGGTTAGGTGTCATCAGCACATAATTTCTGTGGTCGCTCAAACATGAAGGAGACCTTGAGGTGCTTATTTGTGTTTGTGAGTTTGTGTGTGTGTGTGTGTGTGTGTGTGTGTGTATGTGTGTGTGTTTGTGCTTCTTATTCGGCCTGGCGAGCTGCTGTCAAGGTGTGGAAATGTAATAAGTAATAAGAGACGCTGTTCTAACTGTTATCGATTTCAGGCGCCCTTGCAAACAATCCGAGTCAACAATATTATATATTATTATATATTCTTTATTGGATAGAGCGGTGGGGGAGAGGATGAAAGATGACAATTTATCAAATCTATCAAGTCTCTACATATGGAATAAGTAAAAGAAATGCCAATGTGTTGGGTTTTATGTAAATAAACCATCAAACCCAGATGACCTGATCAGCTTTTGATGAAGTCATGTGTTATTCCCAAATCGAAACAAGAGAGTTATAATGTTGAGATGTTTTGTCACATCTGACACAATTATACAAGTCTGCTTTAATGTAGCTATTAACAATAATTTGTTGTACCAGTTGGAGCCTTTTAAGGGATGAAACCTAGTGATTTCATGTCAGAAATGATGAATTTCACTCATATCTGAAAATTAAACTGTCAACTTCAATGTAAAAATACTAGATACATTTTTATCAAGAACAAGCCCAAACTCAAAAAAAAAAAATAAAAATGTAGTAGTAGCACTCAAGTATGTAGCGGTAAAGGATTTGATTGATTTCCCACCTTCGGACCAGCAGTGGACCACAAGCAATCTCTTCCTTTATGGGAAAATCAATTTTCAGAGTGAGTGTATGAAATCTTTCATGATTTATAAGACTGCAATTTTTAATCACATTTTCTCCCATCAGGCTTATGAATTACCAGGTTTTATGACAATATATAGCTGTTGAGAAGCTTTTGTCCGAACAAACAGTAGCTGCTCACACGGTGGTGTTGGCTTCACTGTTCTCATTGATCTAGAAAATTAAAAAGCTCTCTCTCTCTCTCTCTCTTACTCCTTGACACACACACTTACACAATTTAATAGCCAGTACCATCATTTTAATGGAAACAAACAGCAGTGTGGTTGGTATATGTATTAAAACAATGCATAAAGGGATCATTAGATCAACATTTAATTTGGGGTCTGAAACGGAATCTACAAACATCTTAATATCGCAAACCACAAACTTTCACACGGCCGAGCCACTGGACTGCAAAGCCTCGTTAAACTCGGACTAAAGAGGCGGTTTTGGGTCAAACTGAATTTCCATGCATCTAACTATTAAAACGAAAGGGGAACTACAGATATGCTCTAAGAAAAGTGGTGAAACAATCTATGGGCTCCATTTCAAACTACTAAAGCAAAGTAATCCTATGTTGCCCAACACACTGGTTCAACAGTTCTGAACTCTGTGATATTTCGTAACCTTTTTATGATTCATTTTGGATTAAAAAGCAAAGACGAGGCATGGAGGAGGTATAACATTTAAAAGCTGTTGCTTATTTCAAGGGCCTGGAAAGCAGCTGCCTTTCCTGCGTCTCCTCTCTAACAGCAAGTGGCAGAGCTTTTCCTCATCCTTAAACTGACACCTGCAGACTCGGCCTGGGGATAAATGCCCCCCGAATCAGACAGCGAAGCGGTGTAAAGGCACAGTTCTGAGCCTGCATGACAGCATAAATCAGAAACCCCAAGTAATTATTTTTATTTCTCCATCAGCTCAGGGATCAGTAGCAGCCTTGGGGTGGTTTCCTGGCCGCCACCCCTCCTCCTCCAACATCCCTAACTTCCAGCATTCTTCTTGCCTTGACAGCTCAAACATATATTCGCTTTGAAGTCCCCCCCAAGGTTGGTGAAGATTTCTATATTCTCTATTTTTCCCATATATATATATATATATATATGGGAAAGAAAAAAATAAAATAAAATAAAAAATAAATAAAAATAAAATATATATGGGAAATATGAGACTGAAAGTGCAGGAGGGAGACAGACAGAAAGACAAGATGGGAAATAAGGAAGAGAGAAAGAGAGGGAAAAAACAAATCAGGGAAAAGCCTCTAGGATCAAACTCCACACTACAGCACTAAGGTCAATAAGTCGGCTTAAGCAGGATTTGAGTTGAAGTGCTGGTTGATCATCATTGAGCATCTTAGAAAGTTTAGGAGAACAGCTGCACGGCACTCTTATGTGTCTATGTGTGCAAACAGTAAGTGAGCGGAGTGGGAGCCCTTGTGAGTATCCATATTTGTGTTTATGTGGGTTTGTGTACGTGTGTGACAGATTTGTCTTTCCTAAAGTATAAACACTATACTGTGTGTATTTGGATGGATACAGAACTTCCAGGGCATTTGACTAAACCCAGAGAAACGGGATAAAGAGATAAAGCAATGTAAAGTCTGTTTAGTCTGTCAGCAGCTCTACAAGCAACAGCATTCCAGTAAACAGGAAATATAGAAAGGCATTTTACGGTCTACAGAAAGATTGTTTCACAAGCCTTCATGGCTGCTGCCCAGGTGATAAACTTTGGCTCTTAAGATGTCTGTTCTATCTAAAGCCCAACTTGAGGCACATAAGAGCTTATTGCACAGCGTGGCAACATTTCTGCAAGGTATGTGTGAGTCAGTTTGGCCTACTTTAAGAAAAAACTTGGTTGGACAACCCTATAAAAAGCACTTATCATCGGTTTGCCACAAAACATTGAATCTAAAAAAACATTGAATCTAAAGTTTTCTCCTGTCTGGCCCCCCAGTGGTGGAATCAGCTCCCCACATCCATCAGAGAAACAACCTGTCTGGCCACTTTCAAGAAAAGACTAAAGACTCATTTGTTCTGGGAATACAACAGCACTTAAATGACACGTTGTTTCTATAAAGTATAGCATATTGTACGATATTATAGTGGAACTGTTTTTTGGTTGTTATTTGATTGTTCTTAGATTTAATGCTCTTTTGATTCTGCCATTGGCAGCGATGTACTTACTTATAGCA
>JAVQJD010032703.1:0-12993 GCA_036023655.1 Nannoperca australis | reverse complement strand
CACACACACACACACACACACACACACACACACACACACACACACACACACACACACACACACACACACACACTGAGCTCTAACAAAGACTACTTCAGCATGAATGTTGTCACGCATACTCAGTCACACATTCCCTCTCACACAGAAACACTGCTCTGTGCATGTGCAAGAAGCTCAAGCACATGCACACACACACACTCAACAGTTTCACTCTGCTCTCTGTCTCAGATGAGTGTGCTTGGCACAAGGTGCCAAATGGGTGTCACACTAACAAGAATACTAAGATTTGAATAAAAAGGAAGACAAGGAACATAAATCTTATGTGCGTGACTGACACAGCGTGGATGTTTGTTCTTGACTTTTTGGGCACAGTATATTAACTTCAACCACAAATTTCTAACAGATGCAAAATGTGGCTCAGCTTAAATACTACAGTAACAAGCGCATTAAAAACAGTGAGATGTCGTATCGGATCAACATGTGTTTTTGTTGTTCCTCAGATCGTAGGGGATGCTGTGGGCTGGGGCTTTGTGGTGCGAGGCAGTCAACCTTGTCACATCCAGGCTGTGGACCCTGGTGGACCTGCAGCTGCTGCTGGCATGAAGGTGAGGAGAATGTATGGAGACCTGAAGCTTAAATTAACCGATATAGATTGAAGGTTAGGTGATTAGTTTGCTACGGCGGTATTGCAGTATGTAATCTGTTGAGGATGCAGTGCTATTGGAAAAATATGTATGCCCTTGTTATTTAATTCTGAGAGTTTAAATCAAAATTTGATGTTGGCCTCTGATGTTTTAGATGGTATCCTGTGTGCTCGGTCGCTAAGATGTTTACAGAAATGCATTGCCAGTAGTACTACAGTAGTTTTACTTTCAAGAGTGGGTTGTTGAGTCTGCGCTTAAATGTATACAGTTATATTTAAGTGCAGACTGTGTCAGCCAAGGAGAGAAGAGTAGTGAAGGAATAGAAAGAGTACAGTGCAGTGACACTTCCTTTAACCTCGGCCTGCATGAGGCGGATGGTGGGGACAGGAGCTGAGAGTAGCTGTAAAAGCAGGAAAAGTGTTGAAACGGGGTAACGGTGGCTCCGCTGCCACAGCTGGCATGAAGGTATGTAAGCAGAGTGGTAGTGAGGAATCCTGGGAATGCAGAGCCAGCGACAAACCACAACATGGAGTGGGAAGAGAGTGAAAGGACTGAATGAAAAACGGCAGCAGGTCCCTGAAATAGGAGGTGAGAAACAAATTACTTGTAGGAGAAAACCGGGAGAAGAAACATGAAGTTATTAAACACATAATAAACTATTGGTTGTGTTTTTAAAAAGTCAATATAAAACATTGCTATGTCCAGTGGACACTTGAAATTATAAAGTGAACATTAAAATGTTTCCTCAGGCTTTAGGTAAAATGGCTTTGGATATCATCTGTCAAGTGTCCAAAATGTCTTTTTAGGGAAACTCAAAGGTGACAACCCTTTAAAAAAACATGAAAACCTGACGCTCGTTTTTACAGATGCACTGGTTTAGATATCTGCAAAGCTAGTGCAGTTTTCTACACATAATAGCAGCTAAATGAAACTTTGCTGACAAAGTAAAGGAAAAGATGTTGACACTGAGTGAGGTGAGAGAGAAGACACACAAGCTGAAGAGTGTGGAGGATGAGGAAAGAGGTAGAGGAGCTTGAGTATTTGCACTGAAACAGGAAACAGTCAGTGGAAATAATATCACTTCTGCTTTGGTTACTGTCAACTATCATGTTTTATCACCATGGAAATGTGTCATAGTTCACAGTAAGTTATAAAAGTGTCCTCATAGTGTGTGCGTGCGTGCGTGCGCAATTAGCCCAGGATTGATTGTGTGACCTGTATACTTTCTCCAAATCATATTTCCACCCTTGTGTGTTTTTGTTTTTTAATTGAATCTGAAAGGTAAGATTATCTTTTATTTGCTGACGGCAAAAAAAACTGAACATTAGTTTAGAAATATACAATTTTCACTCGGTATCATCACTACAGATTTAATTCCCAGTGTGCATCAGTGTGCGTGCTACAACATCAACAGTTTATTTATGAGTCGCTCATGACACGTCCTGCAGTTGCTAGAAGGTTAGCCCTGTTTCACTTCACATGAGTAGTTTTATTGATGTGTAATTAAACAGTAACACACTACGGGAGAGGGACTGTCGTGAGATGTTGGTACTGTGATCCAGGCAAAAGGCTAAATGAGAAACTTACACCCATTGACCTCAGGGGGGGAGGTAGTGAAGAGCATCATGAGGCTTTTCTCATACACAGGAGCTTTCAAGCACTGTGTCTGTATGTTTGTCTCTTTTTTCCACCCCCCACAGACACACACATCAGCACTGACCTGACCATAATGGATCTGAGCACAGACTTTTAGAGCCACTTCTAATGCGCTTTTATAAGGCAGCAGGTAGAGCAGGCTGTGTGTTTGTCTCACTTTCTGTCCATTTGTGCATCCTGTACTGTACTGCATGATTGAACACCATCGTGTGTGTACTGAACTATATGTTCTGTTACATTATTTGTACCACGTGGATGAAAACATTTCCCTTAAATTAAACATTAAAAAAATTAAAGGTGAGATGAATCAGGAATTGTAGCAGGTTGTAATCTCCAAATACTGTGATACTGTGTGTAAATCATTTATGATTAGATTATTAATCCCATTTTTGAGTATGTTATTGATTATGATATATATTGATTATGCTAAAGACACACATTTAGATGGATTAAGCCTGATTTTGACCCTGAATTGGTCACCCTGACTCATTTTAGAATCGGGACAAATTTCTGCTGGCTCCCTTTTAATTTGACGTTCAGTTTGAGGGGGTCCTGACGCCTGATTAATTGCCGAAATTATTATTGATCTGGCTCTTGGACGATTCATACAATGAGAGCATAGAGGTTGTATGTTTGGCTGTAAAAAAAGGCCACTTTAAAAGTGTAATGTGAGTGAACACACTGTAATGTACAGTGTGTCTCCCCAGGTTATAAAATGCTGGTATTTTATCTTTGAGTAGAGGCAGGCTACCTGATCCCCCTGCTTCTAGTCTTTATGCTATGCTAAGCTAACCGAACCATTTCCTGGCTCTATCGTCATGTTTAACAGCGTGGGGGTGGTATCGATCTTCCCCTTTTATACTCAGCAAGAAAACTAATAATTGTATCTTCCAAAATGTTAAACTATGTCTTTCAAACACCAAACCAACCAGGGAACCGTGCCGTGTGTGGTTTCAATTTACTCAATTATTGTTTCTGTATATTCTGTATGTTTCTATATGTCCCCAGATGATCCATCAGTATTTTTGTAACGAGCGAATATTCTCTACATTGCACACAGCTGTTATGGCTATATGCATGTTGAATATCTCAGCATGGCATCTTAACATGTGTGGTTTATTCTCTCTCTACATCTTCTCTTTATGCCTCTTTCCGTCTCGTTCCTTTCTCTGTGTGAGAGTGATTTTAACCCTCTGAGTGCAAGGAGCCATTCAATCCAGCTGGGCCCCAGCCAAGACTAACAACCCCGCAGCCTGAAAGGAGGAAAGGATCAGCGGGAGAGAAATGAGGGGGAGGTGTTGGAAGAGTGTAAAAGAGGTTGAAAGGAAAGGTGGAATGGAGAGACAAATGAATAGAAGTGGAGAAAACGTACTTTGACTTTGCAAGTAGTGTGGTATAGGCTGCAGAGGTTTAGATGTGATTACAGTGAGAGTCTGAAATTCCTCTGTAGTACAGGATTAACAGGCTGGGCTTAATTTCCTCCCCTCTATCTCTCTTAATCTCTCTTTCTACTTATTCCCTCTTCCTGTTTTGATCTCTCCTTTCCTGAAACATTCAGGAAGGCCGGGAAAAACATTTAGTAGCAATTGAGGTGAAAACAACCAAAAATAGTAACCTCTATCTGCATTTATTCACTATTCTCAGATCCTTATGTAACATCATCTTAAGTCTAAGGAACAGGCAGGGTTTAAATGGCTGCTCCCTGTAAAAGGTTTCCTGAGTCAAAGGCCCATGAAACACATCTGTCAAAGATTTTCTTCCATCGTCACTCAGCAGTCTACGTCTGCACTTTGTTGATTTATAGGCAATATGAATGTCGGAATGATGTGCTTTCGTTCTCTCTGATATGCTTCAAACTTGTTTCATGCATCTCGCAGAGCAGTCGGAAAACTTCTCTGGAGTGTGCTAACGTGTGAGTGTGTGCCTGTAATAGCTTGCAAAAGACACCAACCCACAGCAGCAGCCAAAACGGCAGCATCATGTTTCAAGAGCAGCAGCTAGAAGGCAGTACAGAGGACAAGCCTTATCTCTATCAGAGCTGCCAAGTTGGAGCAGTGGTTAATTAACGATAAGGGAGGTGGGGTTCAGGCATGACAGGGGAGTGATTTGAGCGTGGCTGTCATGTTGTTCCTGGTGTCATTTATGTTAGGCAACACTATCAGTGTTTACTTGTTTCTCTCAACAGTGTCTGATTTGTAAAGTCTTTTGGCTTTGTTGGCTACACTGTGAGTGGACAAATGTTTTTTTAAAGGGATACTCCACAGTAAATATTTCCGAGCAGTGCCGAACATCCACCATCTGCACCATCTTGAAATGTGGTTGTGAAATGTTCGGAGCTTGCTCCTATTCTGAGGACAATTATGTCAGGTTGGGGGCCTCGGGGGCATTTGCCCACTTTTCTTGGGAGGTAGTTAAGCCTCGGAAGACAGTTGTAGTCTGTTTGGATTTATAGCAGTTACAATGGATTCCAATGGAGACCCAGAACCACAGACAAAAAACACTAAAATGTCCATAGAAACTTCTCAAACCAAACCTGCAACATAACCCACTTCTCCACCACAGATCCAAATGTTGATTATTCCAAACAGTGTATAACATTTGCCCAAAACACTATTTCCATGTTGTGCCATCGTTCTCCCATAGCTCCAAAGGGAAGCAATAATTCATGTTACCATTATTCCCTTATTTCTCTTTTCCTTTCATGTCTCTCTGTACTCCTTCCTCCTGTTTGATTCAATTGAAACTTGTTCGATTGGTGTGAAAGTTGAGAGCATTACAGCCAAAGCATCATTCATCTCTCCTCTCTCTCTCCCCGTTTGTCTTTAGGTCTGTCAGTTTGTGGTGTCGGTGAACGGACTGAACGTCCTCTCTCAGGACTACCGGGCCGTCAGCAACCTGATCCTAACTGGGCCCAGGACAATCGTCATGGAGGTGATGGAGGAGGCATAAGTCAGAGGAGAGCAATCCCTCATAGAAGAGTAGTGCAGAAGTAACATTGGGGACTAGAAGGTTTACAACGACTTGACATGCAACTCACACTCTCTCTGTTCCCACATTTGGACAAGATGGATGACAGGGAGACTGAGTGGGTTTAAAAATGTGGCTATTCAAGACAAGTAAATTATTCAACATGTTGAGAGAAACTCAGGTTGAACTTAATTTCTTTCAAGTTCAAGAGCCACCCCTTCTATAGGTGCCCACAAAGACACACAGAGGCCCCAGACTTTGTGTGGAACAGGAAGACACATATTCCCTGTTTTTCTTTTGAGTTTCGAACCAGAACTGTGTCTGTAATATGTTGCTGAACATGCTGAGTGTTAAGTAACATCAAAGGATGAGCAATTAAGTTTGCCATTAGAAACCAGGAGATGAAACAAGTAAAAGCTAAAACTGTAACAATAAGGAAGAATATTTCATGTTGACACATTCAGTGACCTCTCCCCCAGTTAGTTTCAGTGTACTGAAGCTCCTGGTGGTTCAGCACTGCCCTCTGCTGGGAGAGACAGGAAGACATGCAGAGAGGAAGCATTTATACTCCTACTACATAAATCACAAGTCTTTGGTTTCAGAGTGTTTAATTGCGTTTTTTCTTGCTTGGGGAACAACCATGTTAAATAAGAAGCCATTCTACTCTAGTTGTGTGAAAATTATTAACTAAATGACAGGTAGATTTATGTGTAGCTACTAGGGATTAGTTAGTTTACAAAATAAAAATGCAGTGATAAACTGTGACATTAACAGGCACAATGTATATAGGAAATTTATGAAATATTTTACGCACAAACACAAGTCCTGCTTTAGAAAAATTGTGTTAATTGGATGAAGCCTCCTTACTGTATAAACTAAAACAAGCTACATCTCTGAAAACATCTGGGAGACTTTTAATTTCTTTCAAAAGGATTAATTACCTTCTGATCTCAATTTGTATATTTTAGTTATTGGTTGTTGTTTTTAAGATGACTTGTGATATGCAGACCAGAAACTTCCACAATGGCATAAGATGCCATTATTTGTAAGAGTTTGTTTAAAAGAAGAACTCTGATGTACTTGCTGATGAGATGATCTCAACTCTAAAATACCATTAGGAAATATGTCTAGGATGTGTTACATTTATTGCCTAAAAAACAATGCCGAATAATTCATAAACTATAATTGGAGTCACGTTACGCCAACCAAATTTAATTTGGAATCTTCATAGGTTTTTTTTATAGTGAACAGTAGATTCAGTTGACCTTTTAAATATAACATTTTTATTTATATATTCTTTGATGTTTGAAGAATATTAAAGGGTAGAATGACCATATGAGCACTTGAACTATTAAACATTTGTTTTTAATTGATGAAAGCACTTAGGTGACAAAAGCTTTGTTTTTTGGAATAAAATTCTAAAATGTGATCTCTCACTCACACGTGTGTGTATATAAATATATATATATACAAATTTACATATGTTGAAACGACTCTTAAAAGAAAAACTTGAGTTCAGTAAAAGTTAACTGAATGAAAGCAGGCTGGAGGTTTAGATAAATAGATTTGTACATCGTTAGACTTCAAAATAACATCAGAATTCACGGTATGTTTATAGACTGTGCCATTATGTGCTTTGACATACCAGCAGATCACATTTAAAACTATATGATAATAAAAAGAACAGCATGGATAAGTGGCGCACGTATTGCACATACAGTATGTGTCTGTAATCCATGGTTGACTTCTGAGTAAACACTTGTTTACTTGTTTGTTTTAGTCAAAACAACACTGCCTGGTTCATTGGATATGTACTTAGTTTAGTCCTGAAGTAAAATTAGTACTAAAAAACTAAATACAAATGCAGTAAACTAAACTTTTGCTATTCAAGGGGAACACATATTCAGGAAATCTTGATTGCCAAACAGAAGAATCTGATCTGATTTAGAATCTTATTGGTTTTTCCTCAATGTACTTCGATATTGTAATCAGTGAAATGCATGATTCCTGTAAATCTGTGTTTATGTAGCATTAGCTTCTAATCCAAAGCGCTTCTTCGGTCTGTTGACTTGTAGGACTGAGTTATCTGACAAATCATTTGAGAAGTTAAGTATTTTTGAGCCTTCAAAAGTCTTTGTTTCTATTTTCTGCGCTGGTCTCCCAGAGAAACATAACAGAACAAAACTTCCTCAAATGTATAAATAAGAAGTTTATTAAATTGTTATAGAATATTTTATTTAGAGCTTTGATGCTCTCTGGTTGACATTCATTACATTTTGTCTTATGTTGCTGATCTCAAAACTCCTCTCATGTTGTTGCATGACGCCATACATCTGATTAATACTGTTAATGTAAGAATCGTGGATAATTTGTTGGGACGGTTTGCTGTGTTTGGAGAAGATACACTAGAGACCCTAGACACAGAGATTTCAATGTTCTTTGATACTTTTCCAGATTTCTTTTGTTGTTGTTGTTGGATTTTTCCATACAACCATTCAGCAGGTAACATGACAACACTGACTGTTCAACAATAAGCCTGAAAGCGTTTGCCTTAAGACTTTATTTCGCTGCTAAGCACAGTTGGTGGCCATCTGATCTCTTGTTCTGTTCCCATCTGTTATCTATGACTTTGTGTATTAAAAGTGTTTGTTGTAGCAGGTGATCATGCTTCAGTTCTATTGACAATCAGTGTTTTATAGACATATTTTTAAAAGCAATGGTCTGACAGAGTGTATTCCGCCTTCATCTTCTACATTGTGCAGTCGATGTTGTCAGTTTTATAATTCAACTTTAATGACTGGTTCACTGGTTTAATTAAAGGGATTCTTTGCTTCATGTTCACCTCGTGAGGTTGGAGTGAGTGGCCCACACATTTACAGCAGGTTCAGCTGTGTGTTTTTTTTTGTTTTTCCGCTATCAGAGATTAAATGTCGTGTTTGACGACAATATAAGCTCACACTACCACAGTCTGTTTTTGACAAGCAGATAAAGCTCAGTCTAATGTATTAAACAGTTTATTAAGTGTTTAATAAACAAACAGATTCCACTATGTGATTGTGGTCTATTCTTCAGCACCATTGGAATAATAATTTGACATGACTTAGGCTCACATTTTGGTTTTTGGGTCTGATTTAGTGCTAGTTTAGTCCATGAGTGTGTTGATGTGCATGTCTGAAAATCAAACAAAAGCAGGTATTGTATTTAATTAAGAATAACAATATAGAAGAAAATATATGTTTATTAAATAACTGCAGATGTGAAAAATTGTCTTATTTCTTTACGATCATTTTGAAGTATGAAGTAGAAACAAAGAAAGCTGCTTTGGCTTCATTTTGCGTCTCGGTCTTCGTTACAGCTCCATTTTGTTCTTTTACATTTGGCACAGTCAAGTTAAAGGTCACAGTCAACTTGAACTCCAGAGGCAGATAAAAAAATAACCTCATACTTTCTTTATCATAAGGTTACAGTAACATGATGTAGCTTAATCTGTGAACACCTTGTCTGAAAGTACAATGTGCACCACCTTTCACCTGGACTGATATTCCTGTTCTCTCTATCTCACGCACGCACATGCACACATCTGATACACTAAAGCAGTGGTTTCAAAGGGTGTCAGCAGATTCAAGACATAAGAAAGAAATGTTTTAAATATTTTTTTCTTTCCTCTTGTGAACTATTATATTCTTTTCACTCTTCAGGCCTAAAACAAATCCTTCAGAAACACATTTGAAAAGGCGAAACTGTTTGGCTGATTGTTTACAATGAGCAATTGGCAGCATACAGCATACATTACCTGTGACGAAGAAGGGTCACAAGCACACATTGCCTCGTTTTAAAAGGCCACAAAAAGGTCGAGAACCACTGTCCTGATGCAATATAAGGAAATCTAAAATGAAAGAGTGTCTGCCTGTTGTAACTTTTCACAAATCCAACACCTACCTGGTTTGCCTCCATACTTGCAAAAGTAAAACCTGACACCACTTTCTCTTTTTTGTGATGCTCTACCAAAAAGCTACCAGCAGGGAGCACTGCTATACTGTAGCACACTGTGCTTTCTTCAGATTATAACTTGAGTACCTCTATATCACAGCCAGTGGTGTCTTATTTGGATCATTTTATGTGTTTCAGCAAGGGACCATAGACTTTATAGAACATCCTGCTCAGCTCTGTTTTGTGAGGGGCCTGCATGTGAATACAATCCACAGAGATTAATAGTTTCTTCACTCCAGTAGCAGAAACTGCAAGAGTGACATGATTGTTGTTGTCTGATGTAATAGATTCCTCATTCATCCCCATTCAGTCTATTTTGACCCGCTCCTATCTCATCATTTATTTATCTCCATGTTGGTGACGTAACTAACTGCATAGCTGGATGATCTTCTTAAACCTCTGCAAGTTTCTTCTGGACTGACGTTCCTGATCTGACATCCTGTAAGCCTCATACAATATCATGAAATGATTTAAGTAAAGCTGAGTGTCTGAGTTTGCAACAAAATTGTGAGAAATATCAAATTAACTGCTGCATATTGTCCCTGATCTGATATAGCTGATAAACCCTTAATGATAGTTTAGGAAAGTTGCAAATAATTCATTAATGTAGATCTAGACTTGTCTCGATTTGTCATTTTGTAGTGACACTTGTAGTGTTCACAGTGGCTATACAGGCTTCCAGGACCCCTTCTCTCTCTCTCTGTGTCTCTCTCTCTCTCTCTCTCTCTCTCTCTCTCTCTCTCTCTTTTTTCTATTCTTTTATCCTCGAGTAAGACAGACAGATACAGGCCATATCAGATGAGACCATGCCACCTTTCCTCCAGCTATCTGTCCGTTTGTTCATCCGTCAATGAATTAACTCATCCAATGATTAACTCGGCAACCAATCATCTATCTGTCTGTGTGTGTTTCAGCTCAGTATACAGAGTGATACATACACACAGGAAATTAGAAAGCGTGCACACACACACACACACACACAAACCTGAGAGCGAAAGCCTGCTGGGCATTTTTGCTTGAAGAATAAAAAGAAGAGGGTATAACATTTAAACCTTGTAAACACATGTGTGGCAAACAGTAATTATATTTTTGGAGGACTGGTGAGAATTTTTATTAGCCAATTTTGTTCTATTCATGGGCCGTCTCGAGAGTAATGTGTTGATACAACGTGATGTAGCTCATTGCATATAGAATCACAGTCACACCGCCAAAGTTACTGTAGGGTACAATTCCAACTGGGACCAGCACACTAAAAATGTAGCTAGGGGATGAAAGCACTCACCAAGTGGCATATTTTATTAGATCATGTTAAGGTTTGAAAAGCCCAGTTGGTCCAATTAAAGCAACACCAATGCAGGCGGCACAAGCCAAGATCAAGTAATTTATACACATAAAAATGTCCTCTCATGACAGAGACAGAAGCCAAAATAAGAGAGTTAAGGAGAAATATAATATATACACATTGAAAGCCGGTGTGCAGGGCTTTGGTTTCATTCAGAGTGTTAGACAAAGGAAAACACGATTTCTCACTCATTTCAATCCTAACTCTACTCTTCACATCACTGTTTCCTTGATTATGATTAAATGTGAGGGAAATTCCCTCAGGGCCAAACTCGATTTAAATAAGTGAATTTGATCACATCTTCAAACCTGCCAAAAAGTTTCACAAAAGCCACAATTATTCCAAAAAATGTGTTTCATCTCCTGTGTTGGTATTCTTTATTACAACGCTCAAGAATGTCATTTTCAATTTGTTCCAGGAGAAATGTTACCATAGGTGCATAATACAAACTGTTCTTACATTTTATACTGTAGGTGTGAACAGTATGCTTTGTGGAGCCTTTTTCCATTAACATCCCTGTTTACAGGGGATCTACAATTACAGTATAAGTTATTACTTGCAAATATCTCAGAGGATCAAACATCTGCTGGAAAAAATCTCTCAAAATACACCATATTCATCTTAATGCTGGGTTATATTTAATATATGGTTTCAGGCTATTATTATATTTTCATATCCGTTTTTTATTATGTCGTACATTACATTATGACAGAGCAAACAATGTAATACCAGATAAATGAAATAAGATTCACGGGAACACAATATTCTTTGGAGTTTAATTAGCTTTTTGACATAGAGTGCCAATAAGTTTGTCTACTGTCTTGATTAAATAAAGGTTACCAGTGTTATCACATGTGGGAAATATTGAGCTTTTTGAACATTACCCACAGAACAAAAAAAGAAAAGACTTATGTAGCTGAAGAGGAGAAATGTTTCAGGACCTACTTAGCTTGATGGACTGATTGCCTTTGAGGCATGATTACAGTGTTTTCAAATGAATTGTCTCCTGTCCTCCGTTACCCTCCCCACAGGCGAGGAGCTCAGGACAAGTCACAGCGAGCAGAAATGTTAGCCACCAGCCATATGCAATGCTGTGTGGAAGTTGGTCTCGACCGGCTCCATGTGATTGAGTGCCCTGAGATAACTTTGTTATGATATGGCGCTATATAAATAAAATTGAATTGAATTGAATATGCTTCTTGAACTGTGACTGCAAGCTCTGTGAATTTGGCTAGCTACTCTGGCAGGAAGTCGCCTTTTGCTCCACTAGTATTTCCTTTTCAAAACTTTTTTGTACCAACTAAATGGTGGGATTGGAACTCACAAATACATTTGATACTTTATGCGTAATGGAGTACTATTTTTCAGGACATTTCTCATTTATGACCTGCACCGGTCATAAATGAGAAAAGTCAAATTTACGCTTAAAGTATTTTTTAAACTGATTTTTAGCAGATATAACGTCCTTCTTAGTTTAGCATGTTAGCATGCTAAAGTTTGCTAATTAGTACAATACGCAAGGTAAAGTTGAGGAAATGTCATTACTTTTTCAAATCATGTTGGACGAAGGACTGAAATTTTGACTTGCTGATGATGTTTCATGAAAGGTTACATGATCACCAAAGTTATTACAATTCATCCTGAGGGGGAACATCAATGTCTGTACTAAATTTCATGGCTGTCTATCCAATATTTGTTAAGACATTTCACTCAAAACCAACAAAGTCAGTGGGAATCATCATTCTGAAATTGGCTACAAAAAAACGAGATGGTTCTAGTGAACATACTGTGCTTGTTAAAGATACCTTTTGTCACAAGTAAATAAACATCTTGAATGAGATTTTAAATAAATAACAGTTTCCTGAATAAATCACCTTCTCGTGTCGCACCATGAAAAGTTGCAAAATGCATCATGACCTTAAGAGCTGTCAGGTTTGGAGCGCTCTGGGAACGGCAAGCCTGGTACCAGATGACACGCCGGCTAATAACTGTGACTAGTTGGACTAATCACTAGGCTGCAGTCTCTTCACTCCGCTCCTGCCCTCACATTAACCCGCTGCTTGTTATTAACACAAGGCTCAAGAGCAGGCTGTGAGTCTGTGTGTGTGTGTGTGTGTGTGTCCAGCAGAAAAAAGGTTGAAATTCACAACACGGTGTTTTTCAGAGCGTCTGAGTTCACATGTATATGAGTGTGAATGCACCCCCACGTGTCAACTTTATTTGAACTTGTCCAGGTCTTTTGCTTGAGCTTACAAGGCAAAAAAAACATGTTTCTTCTGCTGGTTTAAATGCAGCTCATTGTGTGTGTGTGTGTGTGTGTGTGTGTGTGTGTGTGTGTGTGTGTGTGTGTGTGTGTGTGTGTGTGTGTGTGTGTGTGTGTGTGTGTGTGTGTGT
>JAVQJD010032702.1:0-108201 GCA_036023655.1 Nannoperca australis | reverse complement strand
GAATGATTGACATAACTTTGTGATAACTCCTTCCATTCTTGGTATATGTCAGGCCCAGAGGTTGGGTCTTTGTGTGTGTGGAAGTTGGTCTCGACCGGCTCCATGCGATAGAGTGCCCTAAGATAACTCTGTTATGATATGGCGCTATATAAATAAAATTGAATTGAATTGAATTGAATTGCACTTGTGTATGTAATTGCACTCAGGCCGGTGGTGAAACTGTTGACTTGACAAACCTTATGTATGTAATTATGAAATGTAACACTCTCAAAACAGTTGTACAGCAGAAGGCTACTTATTACGCCAGATTTCTACAGAATTATCTTTGCATTTGGACCATTAATAATTTGTTCTTCTGGTGCAAAATTAAGTTTTCTACTCAATGTGTAATATATTTTATTCTGAAACAATCAGACCGGACGTGCTCTTCTTGTTCCTGCCGCGACCAACATGGCGGCGGAGGCAGACGAGAGTCATTATTTTGTGAGAGAAATTGAGAAAAACGACGGTAGCGCCTTAAAAGTAAAGCAATGCTACATGGGAGACGTCGGCTGTGTTGTTTGGGATGCAGCCATCGTTCTGGCAAAATATTTAGAGACGAAACAATTTTATGATCCGTCATCGGGAGTGAACGCCTGGGCTGGCAGGAGTGTGGTGGAGTTGGGAGCCGGGACAGGGCTTGTCGGTCTGATGGCAGCAACACTGGGGTGAGATGACTGGTTAGTTTGTGCCCACGTGTTACGTCGTTTACATATTAATATACACGTACTTCTATGACCAACGTGCTCCAGTGTAACGACTAACTAGTAGAAAACATATAGAAACAAGTGGGGGTTCATTTCTGTGTATTAAATCCCATAGAGCACAAGTTACTGTGACAGACTTGGAGGATTTGCAGACCCTCCTGAGGGTGAACATCCAGGAAAACCAGGGACTTATCAGTAGTGGATCAATTACTGTCAAGGTACTGAAATGGTTTGTACTTATTTTTCTTTTTTTATATATTCTTGGATTTGATTTAAGTCGTAGGCTATACCCCAGATGCATGTTAAATATATTGCAAGACATGTCCAAATAGTAACTGTTTAATCCCTATGCTCCTTTTTAAAAGGGGTGAAGATCTGTCTGACTTCCTGCCTCGCCCACATTATGTCCTTATGGCAGATTGCATCTATTATGAGCAGGTAATTTACTATGACCATCGTTGCAAAACAGAACAAACTTACAATGTAGCACTGTGTTTCTATTGGTGACTCATTATTCATTTTCACACAGTCTATTGTTCCACTGGTGGAGAGCTTGAAGCTGCTCTCTGGACCAGAGACCTGCATTATTTGTTGCTATGAGCAACGCACAGAGGGTGTCAACCCAAAAGTGGAAAGGCAGTTTTTTGAGGTTAGAACCCAACTGTGTGTTTCATTTGTAATTGCTATTAAATAAATATTAAGAAGTTAAGATATTTGTCCTCTCAATGAGTCATTGTGGTCTTTGGTGTCATTTTTAGTTGCTGCAACGAAACTTCAGCTGTGAGGAGATCCCCTCAGAGAAGCAAGACCCAGAGTTTAGTAGTCCAGACATTCACATCCTGCACATCCGAAGAAAAGTCTGAGTTTATGTGTTGAAATCTGCGTGCAATAATCAGTGTTCCATCCTAATGCCATTTGAAAATCTTTACTGCTAATTTGTGGCATATTCAATGTATCTTCATCGCTGCACTTTTTACAAACTTTTTTTAAAGGAAAATATTCATTAAACACTGTCCTGATGTGTGATTGGAGTAATAAAATATTCAAAAAGTGAACCCATTGTGAAAATTGTGTTTTCAGACTATAAACCAAGTTTACATAATGTCAGCAGTTTCATTGGTCTGTAATTGTGGGGCTGTGAAGATAGATGGCAGACATGTGCAAGCACATACATAACAGACTGCTTATCTTCAATAATATTAGTTTTTTAACCTGGATGGGTCACAAACTGAGACAAGGAAGGGAATTGAAAATGGTTTCTTGGTGTTCATTTGGATGTTTGATTTTAAGGATTAGTTTTGCAAATGTGTGCATTTAAAAAAAATATGTTTATTGCAATACATTCAAATCCAATGTTTCCATTCAATGTCTAATATGTATTTGTAATTGTTAAAATGTTTTTGTATTTCATGCACCCGGTGATACCAACTGGAAGAAAAAGCACATCAAAAGGAAACAACTTAATACTACACTGAACAAAAATATCAACGCAACACTTGTTTTTGCTCCAATTTCACATAAGCTGAACTCAAAGAGCTAAAACTTTTTCTATGTAAACAAAAGGCATATTTCTGTCCAATATTGTTCACAAAAGTGTCTAAATTTGTGTTAGAGAACTTCTCCTTTGCCGAGATAATCCATCCACATCACGGGCGTGGCATATCAAAATGCTGATTAGACAGAATGATTATTGCCCAGGTGTGCCTTAGGCTGGCCACAATAAAAGGCCACTCTAAAATGTGCAGTGAGAGTTCAGCTCATGTAAAATTGGAGCAAAACCAAAAGTGTTGCGTTTATATTTTTGTTCAGTAATTGTTCAATAAATCAATATTTATAACCATATATATGCGCACCCATACACACACACAGTTTTGTTTTCATGCAAAACACAGTGAATGGGGCTTTGTAGCTCAGTAAACTGCAAGAAATTACAAACTTACTACTTGCTCTCGAGCAGTGCCCTTTTGTCTGCTGTACATGATACAGTGCAGTGGTTTATTACATTAGGATAATACACAGTCACATGTTAGGTTGAAATTGAACAGATGAATCTCCTGAGACCTTCCCCCAGAAATGCACACCTCCTGACAGTCATACATTGCTGTCAGAGGTCTTCACTGTAATTTACAGGATTTCTTTTACTTGTGAATGATGTATGTAAATTCAGTAATTTCCCACTTGAAGCACTAGGGGGCAATAGTTTCTTAAAAACCAAAAAGAAGTGTAAATGTTTAACAGTTTGGCTCAGATTATTAATTTAAAGATGGATATCTAAATATTCATTTAAATTGTGAAGACAATGTGGTTACTACATTATTAGAACGTACTGCATTGAGAGAGGTGGGAAAACATATGTTTATCTTTATGTAGCTTACCCAGTTTTTACAACTGAAGCCAACGTAGCGTATGCCAGCTCTTCTGAAAGCTGCTGCCCTCCATGTGAGGGGAATTCCACTCCAAGCCACAGATTAGCTGGAAGATTATGGTTCCTTTTCAAGCATAAACCATGAAGTACGCTGAATACTCCCACAGGCATGCAGGGGCCCCTCACAGCCTTTCATGCTGCTCTCTGTTTACACAGCAGAGCTGTAGTGTAATGAGCAGGGTGGCCTCCAACACTCAAACCAAATAAAAATGTTAATGCTGAAGTTGACGGGGTGGGGTTTACACAGAAGGCCCCATTAAATAATCAAATCGCTAGAAGAATGCAATGGGAAACAAGTTTGATTACGCATTAAGATGCTCCTCATGCTCATCCCAGTACAGTATTTCTCTTGGGATCTATAAGTGCAAAGCTAACCTGCTTGCCTGAAATCTGCTGATTCTGTAAGGGAGGGAACATCTGTGATGGCAGAGTGCCTCAGACCCATGAATATTCCTGAATTTAATGGTTAGAGTTTTCATTTAAACAAACAAGTATCTCTTCATTATCCGACTTTCAGCTGATGCCTTTGTCTTTGTGTATAGAGTTCAACGCTAAACTATTGTTTAAATACAACATTATCAACTGTTTGCTCATCTAAAAACACACATGCAAAAACACAACCCTTCCTGTCCCAACTAATAGCTTAATTATTGGGTTGAATCATAGTCATATAATCTGATCCTAAATCCTATAGGTCTTGGTCGATTATATGGCCTTTCACAAGAGGAATAGAGTGAGATAAGTTACTAAAATTACTACAGCGGATCATTTAAGACAATCACTCCATGTGGCCCTCCTCTGTCCTCTTACTTCTGAATCAGCCTACTATTGAGGTCTCCTCTGGCTTTGACCACGATATGTTCAGCTAATTAATTTGACTCACCACTGGTATTAAGTCCATGTCCCCCAGTGTGGTGGGGCCGGGACCCGGAGGAACTAGAGGGTTAGAGAGCTCCACTTTTCTGTATCAACATTTCATCCCCCACAGCTCTCTCAGTCAAATCTTTTAGAATCTATTTTCCAGTCTCTCTGGTGTTCTCTCCTCTTTGAATGTTAACCAAAAATAATTAAAATACTGTAGATATAGTCGTCTAGTGGTTGGCTAATTAGGCTCGCGCAATAGGGGAATACAGGGAGGCTTACAGTAAATGAGGACAGCCTAACAGCGAAGCAGTGGTGTCTCTAATCTGTTATCATATACACATTACACTTGATTCTGGCGACAGTAAACATTCATTACCAAACGTGTTGTACATGCTGCATGCACCAAGACAGAATGGGGGCATTTTCTACCAACAGATGGTGCTGTTAGTAGAAATAACTTACCTGTGTGGAAAACCTGCAGTAAAGACAACACACTCCTGATAAATAGCTAAATATGCTATTTATATATTATTCCATGATGATGGAATTCATTGTGACAGTTTTGCCTTTTTGTGTGTGATTAGTTTCACTGTTATCTTTTGATTTTCACGTGGAATTCGACACCAGGCCAGCCTGCACTTTCTTCACATTGTGAAAAACATCTACATGGACTCCGTCATTCACAGGCATCCTCCTCCCTGGTTGTTTCAAAACAAGAAAACATGAGGGCGCAGTGCAGCGCCCCTCCAAACCAGATGGGCAGAAGAGAGTCTGACTCCCATGCCGCCTGCGTGGTGCGCTCCACTCTGCTGCATCACAGCCAAGTGACACAGAAGAGCCTTTGTGTCACCATCATCACGCTGCCTGGAGCCAAGAGACACTGTTCCAAAAAGGAGGGCTCATTTTCTCACTAACTGTTAGGGAGTGGCTCAAGAATAGACATCAAACTGGGCTGATTAAAAATAGAAGAAGCCTGCAAAAATGTGTGACTCCTCTGATCCTGCAAATGTCGTCTCCCACCAACACACACACGCTCAGACACTGCCCTTTCCACACACACACACACACACACACAGCACCCTTCTCTCTTTCACATGACAAACTGATCCCCCTGAACTTTATGCTGCACAAAGAGACAACAGGCCGGAGTTCCTTTCCAACAGAGCATGTGATCGGTGTTGTTTTGCAGCTCTCTATCCCCGTCTCCAATAATGAGGCGCAACAACGCACACCATTTGTGCCACTCTTGTTCAGTGGATTTAAAAGCAGGAGGTGGAGGTGAAGCAGAGCCTGACAGGACAACAAGCTTATAGAAACACAAGGCTGACTCCACCCCCCACCAGCCACCCTGCAGGGGAATAGGGGGAGGGCGGGGGTGCTGTTAAGACAGCTGTGCTGCAGTTGAGAGGGGACACAAATCCAGTACTGTGAGAAGATGGTGCGCACTTGCCACCCTTCTTCCATTCCTGTTAAGTAATATTAGCACTCTGACATGCCAGTGATTGTCCATACTGAAATTAAAAGAGCTCAAGCTGTTAAAAACAAAGAAAAAGTTACAAAAATACATTTTGTTGTCATGTTTTTGTAGCAACAGAATTTGAGTAATACCATTTGACATTAAAACAACACAAATATTTATAACTCCTATAAGCCTGTATAAGCGTATGGTGTAAAACTGTTGTAATAAACTTTGTGTATAATGTTAGTGATATATAGGTTCACTGTGCTGGTCAATGAGGTATTTACTTCACCGTGGTAACAGTAAAAATGTAAGTGTATTGATCCCTTGCTTGAAATACCACAGGTTTCGTAGTACTGCCTGTGACTGCTGTCCCTACGGCATTCTAGTGCAATGATGTATTTGTCATCATTAGGATGTGTGGTGGCCCAGCACCGAGGGGAGAATTGCAGAGGGGATGGGAGCAGCATGTGTGTGCGTAGCATTTCCATGAGTCATTACCTCTCAGTAGTCTGAATCTGGGCTGAGTTGTGTGAGCAGCAGCGCCTGTCTTGCCAAAGATCTGAGTTTTTCTCCCAAACCCAAACTGTTGTCTAATCCAGACGCACTGTCACTCCAAACACTGACTCCTCTGTAATTACACCGATCTTGTCAGATATACAGATGTAGCCAGTCATGGAGTGTGACTGTGTGGTGGTGAGCTGCTGAATGGAGGAAGCCTTTGAGGTTTGAGCCTTTGCATGGATCTTCATCATCCTGTCAGTCAGTGTATGGAGGCTGAGTGAATACATGTGGCTGGTGGATACTGCTGCTGGGTGAATGACTCCTGTCTGTGTTACTGTACACTTAAAAATTGCCCTTCGGTGTTTCTGTCAGTGTTGAGGAGGTTATGTAAAGTCAAATTACAGACGCCACATGACAGAGGTCAGTGCTGTATGAGTAAGCCTTGGGCAGTCTTAAAAACATCCAATTGATTTCATTTGGTTTCGGAAACAATGGCACACAGATTTGCATTCCATGCGGCCAAGAGACTGCAGTACCATCTATAATGTCTGCCCCCTCCTTCTCCTGTACTGTGGCATTGCTTACATCTGCAAGCTAGATGGTTAACACGCTATGATCCTCTTTACACTCTGTGCAACAGCTGGAAAAACACCGCGTACGAGTCCGGGGACAAACTGGTCTACACTCTTACACAGCTGTGTTGAACATCCTGCAATTCTCAAGAGGAACCTTGTGGACAAATTTCAGATTTTCACATAATGGAATATAAATAGAAGCCCAGATGCTTAAAAAATATAATGGGACTTAGACTGGATGGTTTTTAAAGTGGAAAAACAAACGCTGATTATAGGCCAGTGAAATTGTCCAAACAAAACTGTATGGTTAGACTTATGTAGTTAATGTTTGTAAGAGCCCTTTATCTATCCATTAAAATCTTACTGGTTATGTCATGTGGACTATATTCACTTCATAATCATTTTCTGGTTTTTGGAATTTGTAATTTCACCACAGCAAGTAACCTTCAGTCGCAGATATGAATGGAATGTATTTTGGACCAATGCCCAGAGTGCACCTTGGACTATAAAGCCTCACATTTTCAACCTTATTTAGCTGGCCTATACCCCAGCAAAGCCCCCATTAAAACCATAACACGTATGAGTAAATCCAGCACCGAAACACCTGCAGTCAAAACAAACTCAAGGCACACTTGCAATGTAGACAGAGAAGAGTGCATGTGTGTAAAGACGACCAGGGGTTTGCATTTAGCATGGCATTCAAGAACGTTAACCTCAGCAGGAAACCCAAAACAACTTCCAGCCGCTTCCGGACCTGCTTTCTGAGCTCTGCGTGACTTCATTATTCAAATACTCACTCGAAGAGGCTACCGAGGGTGCAGAGGACTTAACCAGGGGACAGAGAGAGAGAGAGAGAGAGAGAGAGTTTCATAACCACAGAGCCTGTTTAACTGCCCTTGAGGATAAGCAGCCACTGAACCAAGCTGTCTGAAATGTGGCTTAGAGTAGGTGTTCCCTCCTACCATTTGGCAGATAAATAAACTGCTTTAATGACGGTGTTCGCATAACGTGCATGAGAATATCCGCGTCTGCGTGCATCACAAATCACACAGTGATTATCCAGCTGGGTGTGGCTGTTGAACTGTAGGCCAACATTAGGCGAGGACTATTATTCACAACCCGCAGTCAGAAGTGATCACATTGTATGGTATTAGTGCTACCTGCACATGTTACTCTGCAGCTGGAGTTTAGAGGAAGTGAAGACAAGTGAGGAAGACAAAACCACACCCTTGAAAAGCCCAAACATAATTCAGGCTAGCTTGTGTGTCAGGGGTACAGCTGTAACACCACTCACCACAGTTTTAAATCTTTGTCAAGTTGACTAATGAAGGGGCAAACTGATGAAGGGAAAAAGGGCCTGGGTTCTGAATTTTGCTGAACTTTGCTCATAGAGAGTGGGGTCTCTTTCGATTTCTTCCCACTCTTCCTCTTTCCATGTAGAATAGAGGAACTGGCTGGAAACTTGCAGTACAGGCAGCCACCTATGTCATACCAAAATCACCAGGCCACACTGGCAGAGATCCCATCAGCGTGTTGTCATAGCAACTGCCCCAACAAACTAACTCTGGCCGTTTAAGACAAATCTGTCAAACAGATTATTGTGCAAACCAACACAAGTATTTAAGTGATCTGGCTGCTTATTTTGTGAATCATAACACCAGTGAGTTATGAATCAAGTGCTCAGTATCCGTTCACTTTGTGAGATGCTAAAAGAACCTGTTGTAACACAATCATACACAACCCCCCA
Source organism: Nannoperca australis (assembly GCA_036023655.1). Taxonomy (NCBI): domain Eukaryota; kingdom Metazoa; phylum Chordata; class Actinopteri; order Centrarchiformes; family Percichthyidae; genus Nannoperca; species Nannoperca australis. The sequence goes on along the minus strand of JAVQJD010032702.1, from coordinate 99,881 downwards.
CGTTTGCAAAAGCTTACCAGTCTTCACAAGCCAGGAGAATGAGACCTATTACATGGAGCACATATTAATGAGCTTCCTTCTATGACCTGAAACCTATTCCTGACCTTTCCTCTCAGGAAGTGTAAGGAATTCCAGCCGAGCGCCGAGGGAGTTGACAGTAGGGCCAGGAGGTCTCGTCTTTACAGAGGAGGTCATAAAACCTTGCTTACAGTGTCCTTGCCCCAGAGGCCCCAGTGTTACCAATAAAGCCGTAAGGATCATATGGTTGTAATGAAGTGGTGGTAACCAAAGTGGCCATTACAGCCCAATTAAACTGCCATCAGTGTCTAATGAAAGTCCCTGGCCGAGCCCCTTCTGAAAGCAAGTATTTATAAACTACCCAGAAGCTTGGATGCTTCTCTGTGGTTGATCAATTCAATTGTGGACCCCTTTTGTGAATGGAACATTTAAGTCATGACTGCAAGAAGTATGTGGGTGCTGTGTGAAACATCTTCTGTAGCGGCAGAGTCATAACTGTCTGTGTCACCTGACCTGTCTGACGGAAACCTCTGTGGTGCTAAAGCAAACATCCTGAGGCCTCTACAGCAACTTGCTAAGCACCAGATTTTCCACACAGCGAATGCCACCGTGATTATGCAGCAAAGCATCTATGGATGCAGACACGTGTGAACCCAGGGATACATCTCTGATTATCAGTGAATGATGCAAATATTTTACTTGCATGACTGAGAGACAGAGTGGGCATCCTGTTCTTGAAAATGCAAAAAAAAAACTGCTTACACAGTGCTAGTTTTTATGTGGACGTGTAAAACACTGGCAAAGACACAGTGCCCTTTAGTATGCTGAGTGGAAAAATCCTTCAAAATCTGCAGAATAATACGAAGTAATCTTTTGTAGCTCTAAACACAGCAGTCAGACCATTTGTCACCATCAATCCTGTCTTTGTCAGGAGTGAAAGCACTCTTGTTAATCAGCTTTAATGGAAAGAATAACATTCCTCCACAGTGGTGTCTGTCTCAGACTAATAGTAAACAATTGAAGGGACTAATTCAGTTAAAAGGAATATTTTACAAAAACACCTGAAGGAAGTGGGCCTCATCTTCCCACTCTACTGGCAGATATCAACATTTTAGTGTTGGAAACTCTCCATACATTGGACAGAGATTACAGATCCATACAGACTACGGTCGGAGTGTAACCATGGTCTTATTAGCGACTGGGATCTCATCACAGGGTATTCATATACCCTGCTGGTAAACTACCATGTCACTCAAAAAAACCCACTATAGCATCTAACTAGAATTAGATCTAATTTTTTTTTTACTTGTACACATTTACTTTTACCAACACCAGCACTGCATTAGTCAACTCGAGTGGATACATCTCTCACTGAATAAAAACAACCAAGACTCACTTTTTAATACCAGTCCCAACTAAAATCAAAGTCAGGAAGTTACAGCTGACAGCTCAGCATCAACTCAACTATGGCTCACAACCAACATGCAACATTCAATAAGAATTCACAATTCAGCTGTATATGTCCGCTGCCCCTCCAACTCTTATGCAAACCATCATGTGGCTCTGTTGTTGTTCCAAAAAGACCAGCAGTTGGACTTCCTGTTTTGTACATTTTCCCCATTTACTGGCAAGGGAACTGAGGCCAGCAACTTATTCTGAGGGTGGACATAAACCATTTAAGAAGAATCTGCCCAATAGAACTAAAACCCAAAAGAATTTTAACATTGCAGACTTCTCTTTTGAACCATGAGCATTCTTTATACGTTCCCAGTTCATATGTTGCTGAGTATATTAAGCTCAGCAACTTACAATTAATAAAACTACTTAGCAAAGACTTTAAATGGTTTGATTACTCGTATGCCTAAAAGCACTGCCTTTAACCTTTGAAAAAACAAAACCCCAGACATAACAGATTTAAAATCACTTTTTTAATAAGACATTACAATGACATTTTTCTGTACATGGTTCCCCCAGTCAAAAGAGGAGTAAGAGCTGCACCACAGGGTGTCTTCAACATGTCACCGGTAAACAGCTCCCTCTGACCGCACGACAGATGGACTGTGATGTAGGGTTACTGTACTTTCGTACTCATGCTACAGATATAGGCTATCATATAATGTCCCAATACTGAGACTAATCAATTGTGGTATCAGATTGAGAGCGCTCAGAGCTGAATGACATTCCTTTGGAAATATTGAGTCGACTGACTGTGTTACCCAAAATAAAAAATGCATCCCGACAAGCATGTTTAAGAGTTACTGGAGGCCTAGTTGTTGAATATTCAGCACAATTAGGTATCAAGACATGACACAAAAGGTCAATCAGTAAAACTATATGGCCCACATAAGGGCGGGGACTGGGACAGGTAACAAAACATGTCTGAAGTCATTTTTTCCCCCTCGGATAACAATGAAATGTAAGCAACGGTGGAAATTTTCACTCAAAACCATGAGAAGAAATACTTTTCATCACAGTACTGTTTTAAGACAAATGTCAAAGTCCTTCACGTAGGCTACATGAAATTAAAAGATCCCACCTTAGAAGAAAAAAAGGTCAAAGTCCAATGCAACAGAGACTGAAGCACCTTGAAACAAGCTTTAGTCCAAGAATGAAGATAAAAACTTCAGCTTCATTAGAAAAATTATACAAAACAGGGAACAGAATAGGCAAAGACGGTGATCTCTGTGGCTTTAACATTAGGACCAATTAATTCAAAATTCATCAAGCAAGCCCCAAAAGAATGAATGTGATATAGGCCTGCTAAAGAGTACAAGCAGACTTTAAGCCAGCAAACCCAGTTAAAGATAAATTAGTTGTGGGGAAAAGTAGTATTAAAAATAAATGGGAGATAATCAACTTTTTCTTAACCATACTCATTCCGAGATGTTATTGTTACTTGCAACGTTATTATAGTTTTGACCTAAAACAGTCTGCACTCAATCATTAAGATTTGTAATTTGATGTTAGCCATGTCAAGCCCTCATACAGTCCATCACCTGTGGTCGCACAGGAGGGCTGAACATACCAATTCCTATCTCTGATGCGGGTCAATCCGAGCTTCTCTTGGATTTCGTGGGGCTTCATGGCATCCGGGAGGTCTTGTTTATTGGCGAATATCAAGATGATGGCATCCCTCATCTCCCGGTCATTGATGATGCGGTGAAGTTCCTGCCTTGCCTCGTCGATGCGATCCCTGTCCGCGCAATCCACCACGAAAATTAACCCCTGGGTGCCCGTGTAGTAGTGTCGCCACAACGGACGAATCTTGTCTTGACCCCCAACATCCCAGACGTTGAACTTGACGTTTTTGTAGGTGACAGTCTCCACATTGAAGCCGACTGTGGGGATCGTGGTGACAGACTGTCCGAGTTTCAGTTTGTAAAGGATTGTTGTCTTTCCAGCAGCATCGAGTCCAAGCATCAATATTCTCATCTCCTTGTTGCCAAATATTTTTGAGAGCACTTTCCCCATTTTGGACTTTTGTGCATAAATACTAAGTTCCTAACAAAACAAAAAAAAGAGTCTGATACCGTGCTGATGATTATTCACTTTAACTAGAGCTTCGGTTCATGGACGTACTTGCGAAAACATGACTCTGTGAAGAGCATAAGAGGGGGGGGAAGTCAAAAATGCACACTCATGTTAAAACCTATCAAACTGTTCTTTTTACTTGAGAGTCTGTGCGTCCTGTGAAGTGATGGGACATTTACGTTCAGAGCATCACAATGTTTGCGGGGCCTGTACACAACATGGCACGGTTTCACTAAGAACTTGGCATCGGCTGTTGCAGGACGTTCATTCTGTTGCCCAAATCAACGTTAAGCTGCGTGACAAAGACAGGTCGTGGCGATTAAAAGCTGCACAGAGCGGACACGGTGTGCATATGATGGCCCGAAAAAGCCGCTGTACTTGTGAATTCCTTCTGGGGTTTGTGTCTGGCGGTCCTACTCATCGGGTGCGCCCTTGTTCTCTAACTGCTACCGGAGGAGGAAAAAAAAGCAGCTTTTTGCGGCTAGTCCATTAAGCGTCGCGCCGGGTGACTTCACCGTGCTGGAAGGGACGTCTTCGACAAAAATCCTCGGTGACTCAGCAACACATGTATCCACTCATGAAACTCCACTTCTTGTCCCCCTGAAAACAGATTAAGGACGAGGGTCAGATATGCCAAATTAGCACGATACCGCTCATGGCTGCTAAAGAAGGCTAGCAAGCTAACATTAGCTACCTTGTTGCCTCGCAAGCTAGCCTTAAGCTAACAAGATAACGGTAGTTAGCTGTTGCAAACTAATCATATCTGGGTATAAAATACGTGCGGTGGTGACAAAATGTTTGCCTCGCATCTTTCTGACTCGAACACTTAATTCAAATATAAGTAATTTACCTCCTATCTCCCCCTCCTGTCTCGATAAATACACCCAGCCCTCGTCTTTCTCCTTTAAGTCGAGCTGGTCGCAGTGCTGCTACACCGGAAAGGTGTGGAGCTGCATCAACCGCCACTTCCTCCTGTCTACTTCCTTCAACTGCTGCTGCCTAGTAGCTTCAGCTCTCACTGTCTAGAGAATCCACGACTCGTAGGGAAAACAATCAAATACCCAAAGTGACATTAAATAAAATGTAACGTTACTTCTTTAAATACCATGTATCGAGTTATTAGTTAGCGTTACAGCGCAGGCTACTTAACACAAATTAGTTAGAACGTGCTCTATTCCAAACTGCCCGCTAACGACAACGAGATAGTGTTTTCTTTTAGTTTTCTTTGGAATTACCACATTAAATATGAAAGCGATTTTATTTAGAAATTGATGGAAATACATGACATATATAACAGTTTAAGGATCTAATGTTTTCATCTGATTAGACTGGACTATGTATGAAAGACTAACGTCACCCCCTTGTGGCAGTTGTACGTCACCTAAAGTCAGTCGGTCAGTATGATAGTCAGTCATTTTGTGCATTTCCTTTTGTCTGCCTTGACAATCCTCTGATGTGGCCACGGAAGACAATCGGGTGTTTTGTTAAATTCATATTTAAATTTAATATGAATTAAATTCATATTTAAATTCATATTTAAATTTAACAAACCATTGCCCCACGAGTTGTGTTGCCAGCATATAAGCAAAAAAGCAAACAAATAATGTTCGTGCTTTTTATCTGCCAACACCAAAGAACTATTAGCAGTCATCCACTGTTCCCCATTGGTGTTTTATTAGAAGGGTTTACTTCCAGTTAAAAATAACAAATGGTAATATACTTTCACTCTTAAATGTTTTATAATCTGTAATATGATTATCTGTTTAGGCCTGCATTATTATCACCTACAATAATCCAGTTTGGTCACATTGATTACATCATGTGCTATTAACATCAAGCTGCTACAAAGAAACTGCTGAGGTGGAAATCTGTATCAATAAAGGCAACACAAAAAGATCTGTCTTTGTGTACGCTTTATTTAAGACATTTACAACAAGACTCCAAGCAACAACATAATGTCGCACACAACTAAGCCATGTATTTGATAATTAGTACAATTCTATTAGTATTAGTAATATCTTTAGATTATTAAATAGCACAATAGCATGTAAATGTGACTTGTGTGACAATAAAGAATCTTGAATCTATAATAATAATAAAATGTTTTATTTTTTTATAGCCATCAAAATAAAAGAAACAAGTTTGAAAGAAAACTGATTTTAAGACGGTACTTGAAGGAGATCACTGCCTCAGCCGACGTGATTTTCTCCTGATCCTCGGGGCCATGACTGCACATGCTCTGACCCCTGAGCTTTTAGCCAGGCCATTGGAACAGACAAAAGACCTCTGCCCAAGGATCTCAAAGTAGGCTCCGTACCGGCATCTGCGGTCAGAGGTCAGAGATATAGCAGGGAGAGAGGCAACAAAGAGCCTTAAATGTAGGCTAATCAATAAAATCTTAAAATCTATTCTAAAACATTAGCCTACTGGGAGCCAGTGTACGGAAGCTAAAACAGGACTGACTGTTAAAAGTCTGGCAGCTGATTCTGTACCGTCTGGAGTCAATCAATAGATTTTTTGGTTCAAGCAAGTAAAAAGGATGTTGCAGTAATTGAAGCATGATGAGAAGAAAGTCTGTAAAATGGTCTCTGTGTTTTAAAAAGTTTAGATAGGTTGTATTTTTGCAATATTTCTAAAATAATAAAAACATGATTGCACAAGCTTAGTGGTGTGCTGCTCAAAACTTAAATAACTTTTAAACCAGATGGCAAGTGTCCTTGCAACCGGTTTAATATGACTCAATAGGGAACATGATAACAACATGATACATTGTTATAGATTTCTATCCCAAAGTTATGAAATGTTTGATAGAGTTTATTAGCCCAGCCTTGATCAGATACAACACTAAAATGTTGCTTACATGTTTTTGCATCAATTTAAATACATAAAATATATGAAAAAGAGCCATGGGCCATTTTGCTTTTCTCTTTAGATTAGTAGGTACATTTTGCTGATAAAATGTTTAATTACATATATTTTTAATGCGGAGGTTGAATCTTTAATAAAATATTTTACATTGTGATATTGCTGTAGCCTTTGATTGTTAATGTGTTGTGTTTTCCAGTCACTTTGGGGTGTGCATAATAAGTGAGCCACCATTTATTTTGGAATAATAGTTCAACTTAATTCTATCGGGTTAATAACATCACAAATTTCCACTGTAAAACAACAACAGGTGCTAACAATTACTGGCAGGGGGGCATAACTTCAATGTCACACGTACAATACTGTAAATTACAATGAAATAATACCTATTGGAATAATAATAAAACATAACTCAGCAACAGTCCAAATTAACATTGTGGACTAGAATCCAAATAAAAAATAAATAATGCATATCAGAGTGTATGATACAGCTTAAGTACACAACATTAATGAGTAAAATAAGTAATGTGTAAAACAAGATATAAAGGGGTACAGTGAGGTTACAGTACCTTATTCAAGGATGCATGCAAAACTACAGTATTTTATATGGAGCAAATATTATTCAAATATATTTTAATAAAAACTAATTCTTTAAAAAATATCTATTTTGCATTTTGAAACACCGAAACATGTAGGCTGCAGCGGTGAATTTGAGGCCACACCCACATCACTGACGTCAGAGCGGATACCACGCAACGGCGTTTCAAGAAAAATATTATAGAGAGCGTCCTATATGAAGAGCCGAGTACTGTAGGCATGGATGCTCTTATTATACATCCATAGCTGCCAGTGATCAGAACGATGCTTCCAACCCTCTGTTTATTACACCAAACGACATCGATGGGAGCTGCTGAGGGGTGCAGTGTTTAAGGCTGCCGACAGCACAACAACACACCACCGTGCTTTGAACACTTCAACACGCGCTTTTAAAGAGGCAGCAGCGGGTCACTTTGTACGGCATCATGGCGGACTCCAGCTTCAACAACCTGACATCCCTTGCCCGGGCGCTGTCACAACCCAAACTGGACCTGATTGAAATTACCGATGTTTATCCTCCGAGAGGTATTCAGCTTCATCCGTGCCGAAGGAGAAAGTTGACGAGCTGCAACTCGATCGAGTCCCTCGAGCCGGCGACTTCACCTTCCGCCGTCGAGGCACGAGTCCTGGTCATCAACACCGGAGGAACCATCGGGATGACCCTTCACGATAACGGTATCTATAACTAACTGAACTCATTGTCACTGGTTTTCTGTCCCGTGCCCTGGAGCGACTGCAGCGTGACAGCTCGCCAACACAACGGATAGCTTGTTAACAGGTTTGGCGCATGTTGTTCTCGTGGTACTGTGAAGGGGAGGCATGGAGTAGCCTGAGCCCTGCGTGACAGCAACATTTAAGTGCATCCTAAAATAGTCCCGCAAACAGCTTAACTTCACAGCGGAAGCTATCTTATAACAGTTGGCAAGCAAACCGTCCTCCTTGACTACTGAAACCAAATGTTAAATGGACTTCAGTGATGAACAGAACCAGCACATTTAGCTTGAATAAGAAACCCACACTAGAGACAAGACAGCCAACTAAAATGAATTGAACTTGTGAATCTCTGAAGGAGGCAATGCTAAACACATAATATTACACCCTGACCCTAATGCTGTAGCCTAGTTAGAGCAACATCACTGATTCTCTCAATGAATAACTACATGTTGACATGAGGTGTTGGGCAACATCTGGGGCACATGGAGGCAAAATAGCATTCGAAGGTCCAGCTGCAGGTACAAGCTAGAATAACAAGACTTCATCAGTGTTTCACTTCCTGTCTTAAACTACATGATCTTATTTACTTTGAGGTACATTATTTACTCACCCCATAGAGCAGTTAGTTTTGTCAGTGCTCTATAATCAAATTGCATTGTTATTTTATTGTTATGTTAGGCATGTCTCTGAATCTGATTAAATGGCTTGGAGTCTCTCACATTGGTTATGTTTAAAGACACTGGGACAATCTATTTTGAGCATCAGCGATGACCATGTCAGTCATTCAGTCTGCCAGTTTGACCAAACCCATGCTATGTCCCAGTTTAAACATGAGATATGAGCCTACTTTAGAACTTGTGATATATGTTTCCTTCTTGTGCTCTAGTGTTGTGATTGCACACAACACTAGAGCAGTTGTGATTAACTGCTACTCTTAATGAAGTCTTTCCATCTTTCTTTCTTGATTTATGAAGGTAGCTTTTGCAAGATCTTCCTTCAGGGCTTGTGCTGATGTGGCTGCAACATGTCGTCTCTCACGTCACGTCTTTTAAAATAGAATTTAGAAATGTGTTCAACAGACTAAAAACTCTTAACTCAGCTGTATGTAAAAAACTAAACTTCAATGGATTTTTCAGCGCCTGCAACAATGACATTTCTTACATTTACCACTAGGGTTCAGTATAAGACTAATAAATAATCTGTACAATTCTCCTAAATTGTTTCTGATTAAGGGTAATCCCAAACAGATCAAGCTATGAAATGTCACGGTGACCCTGTCTTTTTTCTGTTTCTGTAACCCTCAGTGCTTGCCCCAAAAGCCAATGCTTTTGGGAAGAGCCTGCGCAAGTTGCCCATCCTGCATGATGAGCTGTATGCCCAGCAGACTTGCCTGTATGACTACTATGGATCTGAGAACACCCTTGTTTTGCCGTAAGTGCACCCATAAATTCTCTTTGCTCAGTGAGCACATAACTATAACTTTATTCAGAAAAATGACAATAACCTTTTTATGTGTAATATCTTGACATTGACTAATAGCTGATATGTTTTGATTTTGTTTAAAACAAAGTTTCAAAGGGAACAAAATACTTGTATTTAATGGCCATCTTATAGATACTAAAACTTTTATAATTGTTGTAAGTCAGCTTTACATACACTTAAAATTAACCATATTTGTCAGTGTCTTGGCCATCTGGGTTAATTATTTTCCTTTGCAAACTTTCAGAATTGAGATTTAAAGTAAAATGTAATTAGCTTGTACCTGTGAAAATCAGTGTACAGTAACAACATTTGCAAATTCAAAATGTTTATCACTTACATTGATCTGAAAGCTTGTCATGCAGTTTTCTTCCTTTTCCTAATACTTGTATTATTGCATAATATAACATAATGGGAACAACATATTGTCCTTCACCATAATGCCTAAGGGAGCCTATCACATTTAATTTGACTTATAAGGCTACTTGTCTTCATAGTGAGAGAAATGTAATCTAATGTAAAGTTATTGTCCTAGAGAGCTAAAGAAGGCCTAAATCATATTGTTTCTATGTTCAGACCAGCATGAGGAAAATAAAATAATATGCATGCGTATCAGACCTTTTTGCAAGGTAGGTAAGTTGTATAGGCTAAATCAAGATAGACTTGATGAACACTGCACCTAATCATGTCTATTAGTTTATAGAGTAAAGTTGTTATTATGGGCCTCATACTGTGCAGTGATTTCATATCAGAAAAAACAGAGAATGAATGGAAACAAGTTTTAATGTCTCTAAATTGCTTTTGTTGCTTTAACAGGAAACCAACGCCCCATTCTGACCGTCTGTTTCACGGGTGCTGTAGTACTTTTGGTAGCATTGTGTGTGACTTGAGAGTGGTTTGGTGTCTCTGCTTTCCTTAAGACTGAATGTTAGGGTGTGCTTGCCTGACAGGAAATGTATGCAGGAAATACCTTTAGCAATGGGAAATATACAGGACCACGGAGCCGTGTAATGTCTGAAGTATTTTTGCATTATCTGCACCTGCCAGTGTCGCATCTGTCATTGACGAGCCAGCTGCTTTAATGTGTGGCAGAGGAGTAGCCCAGCTGAGATTACCTAATGTTTCTTGGAGGTGCTGTTGGTCTGCTGGGAAAAGCAAGGCTAACCTGCTCTATTGTATGTTTGATCTATGCTGTCTGGGTTTCTGGTGCATGTGCTGTGGATTAGTGAGAGTGGAGCTTGTGACAGGCCTCCCAGCTGATCAACAGTCTCTGTAGTCAGTCTGTGTCATTGTAAGTGAAAGTGGGGGCGCCTCTGCCAAAAACCTACTCTTGCTCACTAATTTCCATACCCCCCTTCCTGTCTGTTGACTGCCACTGTGAAAGTCGGCTGCGCGGCAGGGTGGAGTGTTATGTATGGTAAAGATAAGGTATCCATACGATCAGACGGTGGTAGACCGTTTTGTGAAAACCTCGAGGTTGAGGGCATGTGAGCAGCTTGTTATCTGTTTTTTAGGCTTCTAAAAACTAATTCGGAAGATTGAAGTAGCCTAACACCATTTCCTCACCTTCAGCAACTACACAAGAGTTCCCTGTTTGTTAATTAGCTACTTGATAAATTTATTAAAATGTTGGCAATCAGTTTGTTTTTACTAATATTAAACTGTTACTAACAAAATAATATTTACTTTTAACATGAAAATGTGTGCATGTTTTTATTAAATGTCTTGAGAATAATTCACTTTTTAATATTTTCTCATCCTTGGATTTTCATAGTGTTAATATCAACTGAAGTAGGCTCATATGAAAGTCTAATGGGCACACTGTTGAAAGGCAGCAATTAGTTTATTGATTTATTGAAAAGCTTTATTCGTGTGGTGTCAAGAGGCAGCGCCACAAGGCAGTTTGCCCCTCCACCTCCAACCCTCTTCTCCCACTTCTTGAGTCCCCAATCATAAACACATACAGACACATATACACACACATACATACACACAGCCATTCATTATTCTTAAGCTATGTGGCATCTTAGCATGGGTATGCTAATGTGTAGCACTGCCAGATAAATGAATAATTGGTGAGTTGAATAGTGTTTTCTTGTGGCACTTTGGCTTCAAGATTATCAACAACATATGTTCTAGGGTCATGTGTGGACTTAAGGCTAATTAGACTGTCGGACCCCTGGTTGAGTGGACTGGGGCTTGCTTGCTTGCTCTTCCCCCTGCTGTTCCATTCTGCTTCTATCTCCATGTTATAAGGCTGCCCTATGGTAATGAGGGAGGTGTCCCACCGTGTTTCTTTAAAAGGGAGATTAAAAAGAAAATCTTTCCATGGCTGTTTAGCTAGTCACGCTGCCTCATACGGAGTGTCGCAGGTGGGGCCGTCGGACGCCTGAGTTAAACTCCACTTTGAGGTGACATAAATATGTATATGTGCTCCCTCCCTTGTAATTGGAATGAAAAAGAAACATGGGCTTTTGCTCTAACCTGAAATTACCCACCAAATAACCCTCTAGATACGTCAAACCAGACACCGTATATCCCCCAGCTTTGCTTGTATTTACAATACACAGTGCTAAAGCTTCACAGAACATTAGGACTTGATAGTGGGAAAGAAAAACGAAAGCGCTACTTTCTTTTAACAGTATGCCTACCATGCCCCTCCCTTTTACTCTTCAGAATTCTGTCACTGTGTCGGAAACAGGTTTTGGCATCCTGCTGCTGAGACAGAAGGCCCAGCTAAATAGACTTTGTCTCGCTTCATAAAGTCTGCTAGGTTTTTAGCATTCCCCTGCCCTTCTTTAAACTCACTTTTCACATTCAACCAGAACTTGATCCAACGTTGTTAAATGAGCACAATGAAGACAAACAATCACAAGTCACAGTGAAGATAAAGATCATTTGTTTAACACTGTGTCCTTTATGTGTTTTAAAGTGAACGTCTGCACTAACATACTGAAAACACTGATTCATTTTGGGCTGCTTGTCCTGTTTTGGTTTTTATACATGTGATAATTACATTTGTCTACATAACGACATAAACTCATAGATACTTGTCTCTCTTCCAGGCTGAGTAAAGACAATAAGAGGATAATCTACACTATTATAGAGTACAGCCCTTTGCTGGACTCCTCCAATATGACCACAGATGACTGGGGTAGAATTGGAAAGGACATTGAGGTACTTGCTGCTGGATCCATTTCTTTGTTAGGTTTTTGATTGACTCCATTTCTAAATAATCAGCACATAATGTATGCTTGCTAGGCATCAATTAATTGATGAATTAATTAATTATTGGTGTATTCTTGTCTGATTCCAGAAAAACTATGAAAACTTTGATGGCTTCGTGATCCTGCATGGCACAGACACTATGGCCTACACAGCCTCTGCCCTGTCATTTATGTGTGAACATTTGGGCAAGCCAATCATTCTCACTGGTTCACAGGTAAGAGCTGCTGTCCTCTAACGAGCAAAAAGACAAAATGCATTTGTATTTGCTGCCTTTTTAAGATAAGACACATGCTGCCTTCAGGTGCCTATCTATGAGATGAGGAATGATGGCAGAGACAACCTGATGGGGGCGCTGCTGATTGCTGGACAGTTTGTCATTCCAGAGGTGAGCAAATGGAGATAAATGCTTCCCACACACGGCATTAGATTATCAGAGACATTTTGCAGCCTCAAATAAAGAAAGTAAGGAAGTTGTGTATTTGTGTATGTGAAAGAGAAACAGAATAATTATGAGGCTCTGGATGATCACCAGTAGTGGCTTTCAGTTGTGAATGTTCTTTTAATACGTCAACTTTAGCTTTAATGTCTCAGAGGGGACATTTGTCTTGCAGTCAGGTAAAACATAGAACATGTTTGTGCACACATCATCAGCTCCCAGTATTTGAATGGGAAGCTAATCATCAGCTGAGATATCGTTATCATGATTTTATATGTGGGGTTGATTACATGCCAAATTAAATTACTTCTAAGTGAACTGATAAATGAAAATTAGAAATCCTATAATATTATCAACCTATATATTCGTCAATGTGTTGAGAAAATACGCCGTGTTCTGCAAAGACCGGTGTCAGCGCTGTGTAACAAAACCTCTCATGTCTCATAACAATGGCTTTTAAGTGTTTCGCAATACTGAACAAGACTTACCAGAACAGGAAGAGCACTGAAAAGGGTTAACTATGTCTCTCTATGTTGATATGGTGATAAATGAGTTGTGGCAAAACAATTGCATCATTAGATGTGTGTACGCAGGTTTCCACGTATATATTAAAGTCCAGTGGTGTTACATGGATTTTATCATTGTAGAAGAGCAATGAGCAATGCTGTGCATTAAAAAGAATTGTCTCCATTCAGGTGTGCCTGTATTTCTACAACAAACTCTACAGAGGCAACCGTGTGACCAAGGTGGATGCTGGGAGTTTCAACGCATTCTCCTCTCCTAACTTGGCTCCTCTGGCCACTGCTGAAGTGGATATTACAAGTAAGCCAGTAGTGTAAAGTGTGTGTTCTTCAGATGTCCAGAATATTTTTGTTTTAATATCGTTTTTCTCCATCTTTCTCTTTAGTCAACTGGGACACAGTGTGGAGGGCAAATACCACGGCAAAGTTTCAAGTCAGCACTGAGCTGAACAGGAACGTGGGCCTGCTCAGGCTGTTTCCAGGAATCACTGCTGCTACTGTAAGTCATTCCATTATATACGGCTTATTACACTGTTTCAAATCAACACTAAATTACATTTAGTCAAATGATGAAAGATGTAAACCAAGAATGTTTTCCTTCTCAGTGAATTCAAATGTAATTAAAGATATGTTCTTCAAAGGTAACTGACTGCTCAAAACTGTTGTTTTGTCTAACTGCGATAAAATATAGTTAACTTTAATTTAATTGTGCTATTACCCGTCTTCCATAACCTTCCCGGTCATGTAAACTCCCATCAAAGCTCAGCCCAGAGAAAGATGAGAAGCGGTTATGGGCCATGACCAATCACTCTGTAAAGAGGGAAGATTGGCATAGATATTGTAACATTTAGCTGCACCTCCCCCTGCAGAGGCTGCTGGGAGAGTGGCTTTACTGTCTCAATCTGCTCCCTCTGCCCAGCTCGGCTATCAAGACTTCCTTACAGCATTTAACTGCCTTTTACGAGGCACTGTTTTGATTAGACACCAGGCTCTTGTGTTCCCACTACCTCTGCTGTGTGAGAGCTTCATTGGTAATGTGTGTTCAACATATCTTGTCAAACTGCTTATCACATCAGAAAAATAGTGACTGAACTTGGCACTTTTGCCACCGTTGTCACCTTCTTCTCACATTTTATGGTAACTGCCTTGGTCTTGCCAAGTGACTTTATGCCTGCTAACACCTTCAGATTAATTGCTCTCCTTTCTGCCATTTCAGTCATCTGCTATTCTAGTCGAATGCCCAGTCAACCAGTGACTGAGATACCGGTTGCATGGACAGCACCAGATGGGCTTTTAGGAGGGTGGATGGACTCATGTATTGGAGTGAAAGATGCTGCAGGAAAAATAACATGGAATACTAATTCCTTAATTTGATTCTACACAGTTGAGCAGCCACTTCAGATGGCCATAAATCTGGGGAGTTTGTAGTGTGAATCCTCGGTACATCTGTGTCCAGGTGAGGGCTTTCCGGCAGCCACCCATGCAGGGTGTGGTCCTGGAGACCTACGGCAGTGGAAATGCCCCCGATAACCGTCCTGACCTGCTAGAGGAGCTGAAGAAGGCCACTGACTCTGGTGTCATCATCATCAACTGCACCCAGTGTCTGAGGGGGACTGTGTCTGCATCTTACGCCACTGGCAAGGTACCTTGTTTCACTTACTAGTCAATCCTGACCGAATTTTACTACATTTCTGATATTATTGAGACTTTAGAATCAATCAAATGACACATTCGTATGACTTCTCAGGTGCTGATGGATGCAGGGCTGATTGCTGGTGGAGACATGACTCCAGAGGCTGCCCTGTCAAAGCTGTCCTACGTATTGGCCAAGAAAGAGCTTGATCTGGCTGCTAAGAAAAAGGTTGGTGTCTACATTCAAAAGAGAGAACAGGACATCCACAAAAATAATAATAACAGTAGAAGAAAATAAGCAACGGGTGTGTTTTGTGTGTGACACTGTCCAGATGATGGGTCAGAACCTGCGAGGTGAGATGAGTGCAGACTTAGCAGGAGCCAAGCTGTGTCTAAGCGACAGCCGTTTCATCCAGGTCATCGCCAAGTCCCTGAGCATCAGCTGCAAGGAGGTGAGGGCACCACCTACACGCAGGCTTAAACAGTGTGACCACCTATCGCTTCCCCCAACAAACTCATTAGGATTTCCAACAAACCTGTTCTTTTCCTTTTGCCTTATTTTACAACAAAGCACATTTCTGTAAAGGTTATCATGATTAGACGATGTTGAAAGACTATTCCAAAACTTGTTTAAAAGGTGAAGTTTATTCATATTAAAAAAGATTGAGTTTCAGTCATTACACATTCAGACAGGTAGCAGTTTTCTGATTAAACTCTGTGGTATTTGCAGGAGCTGGAAGCTATCCGTGATGCCCTAACTCCCCCACTGGCATGTGCTGCTGCTAAGATCGGAGACATAGAGGCCTTAGAAGCCCTAAAGGAAATGGTAAGCAACCCTACGATCTCTGTTACACACATGTACAGTTGCTAATCATTACCTGGTTTTCATTGTTAGTCAAGAATGTAATAACCCTTTCATACACACACTGGGATTATTACGGTTTGTTTCAAGGAAAGTGATGTACAGGGAAATGTTATTCTTATCTTGACTGTGTTTGTTATGTGGGGTCAGCGCACCCAGTAAACCTTTCACTCTGATGGTTCACCAACAGATTTCCAGGGACACTCTTAGAGGGGTTAGGGAACACGAGCCAAAAAAAACATGAGGGCAGACTGATAAGGCAGGCCTAGAGTTGTCCTGGCGGTCATATCTACATTTACTTTCTAAGTAACTATCTTTATATCTTTACACTTGGCAATTAAATGAAACTCAGTGGTTGTTTAATACATGCTTATGATTAATGGTTTTTTTTTTTAAGTTTAATTTTTGTTTATCCTCCCGCTCCTCATTTGTTTGGTTGTTGTTCTACAGATGCTAATAAAGGTTTTAATAAAGAAGGTTACAGAAATTACACTTGCCTATTAAAGGATATGGCTGGTGATACACTATATTTCTGTTATTGTCAACACATCCCATTTCAAAAACAAAAGTCTGTCTCACAATCATTTCCAATTTTCCTGCACATTCCCATTCGTTCCTACTGAATACATACATGTTTGAAGATGGAGCACAAAGTGAATATTTACAGCAGCTGGACGTGATGTGGGATTGATGAATTGTGATCTACAGTTCTCAATCTTTTGTTGTTTTGGACAATAATAGAGGTCTATGGCACAGAGGAAAAAGCTATATCAGGCTTCGGCCTCACAGATAATACTTATTAGTAGGATCTATTCATTGTTGGTTTTGTATAGAATATCACCCGACCTCTCCTTTAACCACCAGCTAAAGGGCACTGACTTTTTCACGTTTTCCTTTGGCACAGGGCAGCAACTTGTGTCTGGGTGACTATGATGGACGTACACCCCTACATATTGCCGCCTGTGAGGGACACTTTGAACTGGTGAAGTACCTACTGAGTCATGGAGCTACAGTCTATGCTAAAGATCGTTATGGGGACACACCCCTGTGCAATGCTGTACGCTTCAGGTAAGACTCGCCTCATTTTAAACAATAACAGTTTGTTTTTATCTGTCTGTTAAAGTAATAATGTAATTTATGAAGCTGCACACTTCAGTTTAAAATCCCCCTTTTGGCCATTAGAAACCATTGAGTGTTCCCTGAAAATATTATATGTTGTTAATAGCTGCTGTAGAGGGGACTTCATTAAATGAGCTGCTGCAAGGTAGAAAATCTGGCTCTGCTTAAATGACAGGAAGAGAGCAGCGGCTGTCAGACGGGGGTTGAAAGCAGGGGAGCAACTCGTAATGGATTTTAGAGGCCAGGCAATAATTATAAACTAATTAGGCAAATTTTCATCTGACAGTTTAGACCTTGTTTATTTTTACCAAAGCTGTTTTTAAAAACTTTTGTCATTCAGTGACATTGCTGCAAATGCCTCTCAGGGAGAAAAGCCACGCTTAATGTTTCAGTTTTAGTTCTATGTTGAGCCTCAGGGTGAAAACGTTGCATTTGTTGACGCTGTGCCAAATGGCTGTTGTCCTATTTTAACGGTTGGCACTGCAAGTATGGACTTGTTTCCTTTGTGATGGTAGAGGGATGCATTGGAGCTCTAAACACCTGTTGTTACACTTCATATGCTACAGACCTCGGCTTGCTTTGCCCTCCCTAAATGTATTTAATGAAATGACACTAAGTGATTAGAATTCGACTTCTGAGTTGCTGGCAGGATGTCGGCATGTCTGACGCTCTTTGAATGTCATTAACATTTCACAGTGAGTGTACTACAGCCTGATGCCCATATAAGGAGTGGCAAAAAGCATAGAGAAAGAAGGGTTAAAGAGCAAATATGAGGCGTGTCCTCTGAACCAGTCCTACCAACCTGCTCCCAGTTTCACAGATGAGAGATACTGGCTTCTTCACGCTTTACAGAAAGTCTTCTCACTCCTTTCCTTTGGCTGTAGCTCTACATACCTGTAAACAATTAAGTGTTAAATTGAAAAGTTACAAAGCACGCTCGACTCTTTTTTATACGGCTGCATTTATTTTTATTGTTAATTTCCTGTCACCGCCAGTGTCACTGCAGGTCAACCCTGTGTGGGCGGTTCATTGCGGGGGACATGGAACTTGTTCTTACATGCCAAACTACAATCGCTGCCACAATGAAAGTCAAAATGTGAAAGTTTAGAATCGCCGACATTAAATTTAAATGTTTGAAAACAACATATTTTATCAGGTGATGACTTCAGTATCAGCAAATGTTAGTGATATGTTAATAGTATTTATATATTACATACACAATAATGAATAAATAGCTCTCTTGCATGTCCTCTAACTTATTTAGGCACAAGAAGGTTGTGAATCTGCTGAGAAAGACAGGAGCCCACTTCTCCAGAGATGAGCTGGAGGAAGCAGGAACAGAACTGTGCAGGTGACACACAACGAGCATATGTTCAAACCATTGCACACATATACAGTCACAAATTTCTCTGTTGCTAAGCCATCCACAGGGACCCATCCTACATAGCTGACACAGGTACAACCAGTTGTCCCACTGTTGCACAAACTGTAGGAATGCCCCCTGGCAGCATAGCTTTGGATCTTCTACATCTCTAGTGTCTGCATGTATATGACACACTGGCTGGCCCCTGTTATTTACCTGAGACACTCGACAGGTTTTGTCATTATAGTTCCAATTTACAGTTTCAGAAACACGCCTTTTGCAAGGAATGATGAGCATGGCTTGTATCAAGATAAAATCAAAACATCTGTGAGTCATGAAGCCCAGCATTATTGATTTGTTCCTTTGATGTGCTTGCCCAGTCTTCTTTTATATATATATAGTCATTCCTCCAGTGTCTATTATATTAATGTGTTAATAATACTGATTTTGTGGCACCGGAGCCCTTTGCCGGAATAACTCTGTTATTTCCTGTGGGTCAGCCTGGCAGCCAGTGGTGACCTGGAGGGCCTGGATATCTGGAGCCTTGCTGGAGCTGATCTGAATAAACCAGGCTATGACGGACAGACAGCAATTCAAGTGGTGGGCACTAGGGACACATATTCCACTGTAATGATACTTTAAAACATTTATTAAATACAACTCTTCAGTATTTAAATAATTCTTCACCTTTCACAGGCCAAGGCTGTTGGCAAAAAGGAAGTGGTGGCATTTTTAGTCCAACTCATGAGCAATAAATCCAAGGTAACTGCTTTCTCCACTCTAGCTGCTTTATAGTTCTCTTTCTTTCATGCCAGACACCCACAGCTCTAACTTAATATGCATGCTAGTGCAACACTCAGATCAGTATAATTCTCTGTCTATAATTCTCTCAATTACATGTTTGTCTTGTTTAATTCCAGACAGTATTTGGTGAATTTAGTGAGGGTGATGGTGATGGTGATGATGATGATGATGAGGTAAATGAGATGTAGAGAACTTGTGTTTGCGAATATTCACATTTCCCGTATTGAACTTGAGATCCGTCTAAGCATGGTTGTGTTGGCTCCCCTTCATCTTGGTGTACATCACCTTGTGCTTAGTATCAATCCACCCATCCATCCTTTTTGTAAACTGCTTATCCTGCTCAGGTTTGTGTGTCTCCCAGCATGCTTTGTACAAGGGGCAGGTTACACCCCTGTCTACCATAGGTCTAAAACACACGTGTACACAACAAACACATTCATACCTACACGCATGTTAGAGCTGCCAACTCCTACCAAGTGCCCATATTCTATTTTACATCACACATATACAATACACAGTAAAATGCATTAAAGAGATTTCAAGAGATAGAATGAAAGAGAAAAGTGGGCCATTGTTATTGAAAAGTACAATTCAAAAAAGATAAAAGATGGTTTTTAAAAGAGATTTCATTGATTAGATGATCGACCATTTTGATAATATTTTAATCCCCTAAATCAAAGACAAAATGTTCTTGTAAAAACATGTTCTAGATCCATCTTCTCAAATGTGAGGATTTCCCTGTTTCTCTGGTTTTTAGCCTTGTAAATCAATTTCTAAGAAATTGTGACGTTTTTCACTATTTTATGTTTCATCAATTAATCTTTTAGTCCATAAATCAAACAATCAACGGATTAATTGATAATTCAGTTAATTGTTTCCATCATCCCCACTTTTCGAGAAGAAACCATTACCTTTTGACTTTAAGCGAATTGTGCCTCAGAATTTGTGTTTTTTATAAAAACTATGACAGATCTGATGAAATCTGATCACCTTTAGTGCCTGCCCACAAATGCCTGTGAATGCTAAACCTGTGCAGCCTGCTTTACACACGACTGACCGGTGTTTGTGTGTGTGTGCATTTGTGCTTGTGTGTGCGTACTAGTAGTCAAGAGTGCTGAAACACCTCTAACCTCCCAACGCTCCATATTAATCCTGTCTCTTTTTGTCTCCGGCAGCGCGATGGAGTGATCGAGTTCACCGCCAGCCCAACAGAACTGTGAGATGACGCTACCTCAGCCAACAGGAGTTGTCTTCTTCCTGCATCCACTTCCTGCCAAGCCGTCCTCTACACACCATCCACCGTCCTGTTGAATTTCACAGAGTCGCTCTCCCTGTAAATGTCCGCACAATGTTTATATTCACACACTTTTTAAAGTCATCACTGTTTTCAGTCTTTCCCTCCAAACTCATTGATAGCACAACATTTTGTAACCACTGCTTTGAGTGCACGGTGCTCGAAAACGGAAACACTAGATATATGTATGTTTTTGATTGTTGAACAGTGGTGTATGCACAAGGAAACATATTATAATCCAGAATGTTTTAATCAAATGTGTTACTAACTATGAACAACAGACTTTGTTACTGTGATGTCCAGTCAGGGCAGTAAGAGTGATCTTCACCTGAACTGTTTTAACATGGAGAGTGCTGAAACCTCTGTGACAGAGAAGGATGGTGGTTTAATTTCTGCTTTTACGCCGAAAGACTCAAAGCACTCTGACTCTCTACTGTAACATTACTTTATAAAGTAACGTTATCTCTTGCTATAGCAATAAATGCATAATATCTGGAACTGCAGGGTATGTTCACAGATTTTATTTGTATGCCTATTTTCTACATTGAAATGCTAGAAAGTGTCATGTAAAATAATGATAATAAACCTGTGTTTTATTATCTGGGACATTATCAAACTGTAGCACTTGTCCACTTCAGTCTAAGGACACCTCTGCCCCTGAAGGAGAGGGGTTTCATTTCCTTCTACTCAAACAGGTAGTACAAAAACTTACAGTCGCCTTTCAGACTCATCAAGCCTGTTTCAAGAGCTGACTGTCGAGCTGGAAGAGTGGCATGTCTCCCTTTGAGATGAAAAGGGGAAATTCAGACTATTGTCTGCAAGATAAAGACTGCAGCAGTTTCTGTGTTCTCGTGTATTTGGAAATACATGTTAAATATGTTCTTTGCGTCCATGATCACAAACAAATCCCTTATGGTTCTTTCCTGATTTTTGTTGTTCAACGACTAAATGGTGTTAAACATTGCTGCTCTTTGATATAATTTACATTTTGAGCCAAGATAGGTCAACTTTTTTTACACTTTAATGTTACCATCTGTAAGGGAATAATCTGTGATTTAAGTACAAACTCATTTGAAATTACTTGAAATGTGTCCCGCTGTTTCCAATGCTGTTATTAAATGTGAGAACGATGCCTGTTCTTTGGTGATCTGTTTTTTCTGTGGAAAAAAAAAAGCAACAGCAATAAATCTCTTGTTTCAAAGCAGTGTCTCCTGTGA
The DNA here is from genome assembly GCA_036023655.1 of Nannoperca australis. Taxonomy (NCBI): domain Eukaryota; kingdom Metazoa; phylum Chordata; class Actinopteri; order Centrarchiformes; family Percichthyidae; genus Nannoperca; species Nannoperca australis. The sequence continues at coordinate 78,201 of JAVQJD010032702.1, read as the reverse complement.
TTGCTACTGTGTTGCACCAAACACAAAAAAAAACTCATGTGCTGCTGCTGGCTAAAGATTCCTAAGCAATTTCCCATTTGACACGGTTTTCTGTATAAATTAGTGCACGTCCAACCAATTGGTGGAGGTCATTTCTCTTAGTGTGCAGAGTTCCTTTGTGTTCTCTAGAAATGTGTCCTGAATAATAATTGAATTCATTGCGACCGCAGTAGGCCTCTAGAAGGACCTTACCCAAACGTGGAGCTTGTCTAATGCCTTTGTGTGAGAGCTCCTATTGTCTGACTGTGAGTTAAATTCACCAGAAAGAAGACAAACTTAGAAGACAAAGATGACATAAAATCACAAATGTCCATGTGACTTCTCAGACCGCAATGGCTGGTATTTCTCTGTCTTGAGGGCGGCTGCCCCGTCAAGCTCCTTGCTGGTGGAACCCAGCTCATCCGGTTGGACCAGCATGGGCCTCATTCCTCCCTGAATGAGAGGCTTGTATGAACCTAGCCCCAAAACACTATATAAAGAGCTCTTCACTCTACAGTCACTCAGTCTGGGAAGGGATGACACCAAGGAATCACCATTGCAAGGACCGAGCTCACCTTCTCCAGGTAAGCCGTCTGACACAGAGCGTGCAGTTGGCCGAGGCCCTCCGCTTGGTTTTGGAGATTTATTCTGTAACACTTGTGGTCTGAAATCTGCTGTAGTGATGCGTTTACTGCCGACGGACCCCTTCAGGAAACTAATTCTAGCTACTGTGTTTTTCTTTCACTAGTGGATTCAACTGTCTGAAGGACCGACTTTGGCCTGAAGAAGTGTATGGTCTCTCTGATTAAGTGGTTCTCAACAGTTCAACAGTTCTTTGAGAAAATTGTGAAATGTTTAGGACCACTTGACCAGTCAGACAAATGCAGTCAGCTTGGAAACACGTTGCCTATGAATGGACCTTAAAAAAAACAAAGCAAACATCTTTCAAAGAATGACTTTGAATGGTTTTAATAACAGTGTGTGATTCCCTCTACTTCTCTGTTTCCTTAATGTCTCTCTCTGTCTTCTGCTCTCATTGTGCCCCCTTGTGTTACAATGCCAACTGCAGTCCAGGAACTGCGGGGGGCTGTAAAGATCATCAGGCTTCAGTAATTTCATTCTGCTGGCACACATACACATTTTTAACAGCTCTGCTGCTGCAGTAACACCATCTTATCTGCTGCTGTACTGTTGCATCTATTCAGAAGTGCTGAATAAAACAAGTGAATAAAGAGTCATTTGTCTCTGTGGAGTTCTTGTGGGATGGTGGACCTTGAGTCTGCAGGGATGGTCGCTGTCCAAAGTACTGAATCTTGCTGCTATGGTAAATATGTAGAAAATCACTGGATCTGCTGATTATTTTCAGGTCAATGCAGATAAATAATTAGACATGGGTGACCTATTTCTGCTATTAACTTGATTAATGGGAAATGTCCTAGACTTGTGTTCTATGTTACACTGGTTAAACCACGTTTCTGTTCAAATCTGGACTCAGTTAGACTGTAAATGCAATAATTAAATTCTAAAAACACAAGTTTGCGTTCAGAACTTTTATTTTTAGGACTAGTTTGATGGGAAAACCTGACCTAGAGACTCCAAATCTGATACAGCTCTGTCAAGAAAATCCGAACGCCTTTTCCCAAAGGTATAGGCTACTTTATACTGCATACATCATTCATGAAAGCACTGTGCACCGATTATTCCTCCTCTCCTTTTCCCCCCTTTGATCTCCTCAATGCGCCAAGAACTATCAATATTTGCTAAACGTTTCTCACAAAGCCTGCCCGTGCACCGGGAGAAGCTGCAGAGGTCTCGCGGGCAGGGGATAAGACATAGGAGAGGCATTAATGAGATGCCCAGAGCGATTTCCCTGTTCGTGAGCAAGGGCAGCAGATGTAGCGGCACACGCAGTCCCAGGGGACCCAGTCCTCGGAATTTCATCAGCGGCCCGGGAGACCCAACCCAGACCTCCTTCAGAGGGGAGAGCTGGGTGACGGACGAGGTAAATCATCTTTACTATGGATTGTAATTATCGGTTTTCTGACAACCCCTGCCTCCCCCCCATCACAAAAAGTGTGTGTGTGTGTGTGTGTGTGTGTGTGTGTGTGTGTGTGTGTGAGAGAGAGAGAGAGAGAGAGAGGGAGAGTGAGAGAGAGAGAGAGAGAGAGAGAGAGAGAGAGAGACGAGGGGTGACGAGTCGCTGGGTGTTTACGGGATCAAAATAATTTATTCATCCCTTGGAATATGTATTATTTACCCCCCTCTGCTCAGCTGCCAAAGCATCATTGTTGCGCGAGAGTCTACATCTTATTGTTTAATCATCTCTGACCTGCGGGACACAATACAAACTTGTACAACTTTTTCTTTGAAGTTTCGATTGGTGTAATCAGATGTGTCATACTCTATCCGACTGAAAACATAAAACCTTTTTGACAGATATCTGGATTCAGCTAAATCAGAAGTATCAGTTAATTTAAGAAAAAGTCCACCCTAAATATAACTTCAGGATCAGCTTAGTCGTTATAATTATAGGCTATAGTCAACTAAAGTCAGCTAAATCACAGGAATATCCCTTTAACCCTGATTCGTGTAGTTTTTGTTTTAGTCCTCACAATTAAAATGAGTCTTATTTGAATGCAGCTTCCAGCTGTGAATCAGAAAATATGCCCATATCTCAGTAAAATCACCACGGGTGCTGTCATACTGTCACACTGTTCAACGTCTGTGGAGCAGCTCCATTTGGATGACATCATCGGCCTGTCTGTCTGCATGTCTGTCTGTCTGTCTGCCTTTAAGCTCCAAGAGAAACTGCCTCAAAATCCTAAATTAAAACTGAGCAGATAAACTGCTCTGTGAATTGTGCTTTAGATTGAATTATCCCAGTAATATTGCAGTCCGAGCAATATTCACATTGTCTTTAACACTGCAGACAGCCTATTTAAACGGACATAATAGCTCCCCTGAACCACATGCATCTACCTCCTGTCTTAACAGTCCAATCTATGGGATAACTAGCTGCTGAAAGCATGAGGCAATTCATTCAATATCGATTAGCAATCATGAGATCTTACTGAATTCTAGGCAGCAGAAGCATTAGTTTGCATCAGTAGCTACAAATACTTGAAATCAGCGAGTTGCTCAGAGGTCACACAGGAGGTTTAGTCAGGGTTAGTTGATTTGACACTACGTGCATTGAAATCAAATCAGATTTAGTTGAATTTGAAAAAAAACCTGACAGCTGATTATCATAGTGAGCAAACAAGAAATCAAGTGTCTCCTAACTGACATTATGACAAACAAAATTCTACAGCAACACTATAAATATACAGTACGTCCTGCTGGAGTGTTACATGGGAGAAAGAAATGCCATAAAGTAAGCTACGATGAGGTGGTTACTGCGTGCCACAGACACATACATACATGAATATTACAGGAGGGTCTGTCGTTAGGGGTTATGACCAGGATTGTGTTTTACATCCTCGCGTGGGGGCTGACAACGAAATACCAGCAAATCGGGTGGGAGAGCAAGTCATCAGTGTCTGACAGGGGGGCTGAGAGAGGGAGAGAGAGAGAGAGAGGGTGGCTGAGTGGGTGAGTGACTGGGAGAGAGGGAGAGGGGGAGAAGGGGAAGTGAGAGAGATGCTGAGAACAGAGAGCAGCGGACGCACAAGGTGCTCCTTCGCTCTCAGACCTGCAGCGCTCAAAGATCAGGCACGAGCAGCCTCCGGGTGGCTTAAAAAGTATTCCACTGGATGTAGGCTAAACCTCATTTTGCACGCCTGATGGATTGTACTGCTGTATTGTCTTCTCGGACTTCTGGAAATCTGAGAGGCTATTTTACGCACACGTGCGAGCGCTCACCGTGACTCACTGGATGTCCGGATTAAAAAACCTTGTGGATCTTTTTGGAAGGTACGAGAGAAATGAAATAGATGGATATACAAATCAAATAGGTGTCCCGAGGAGTGGAATATTTTCTAGGCTACTCTCGCAGCCCACATGGCTTTGCCAAACTCACCGGGGTCTCCCGGAGCTGGGAAGCCCAACCCCAGCGTCATCGACCTGGGGACAATCTTCGTTGACTCCGACATCATATTTGGATTTACAAGTCACCTGCTAAAGAGAAAAACAAAGGTAAGAGTTCCCTGAAAGGATAATTGAAACACAGTTTTTAAAAAATTTATCTAAAAAGATGATCTTATGCTTGTGTTTAAAAAAAAAAAAGGGAAATAGTGACGAGACATCCAACTGATGTGAATGCTCCTGTCCGGTATTCAGGACCTCGAACAGCACATCGCAGCATCCCCAATCCCCTCTTCAGCTCTCCTTGGAGCTCCCTCATCATCAGTTTGTCTTATTTGACACTTTTGCAAAATTGTGCTCTAAATGAAAGTGTCTTTGGCACTTTTAACTTCTATTCTCTTAAACTATTGGTCGACGTAAAGCCAATGGCCAAAATATCTCCTAAATGTTTGACAGAAATTGGATCATTCAATCAGAAGTCGCTCTCAATTAACTCTAATCCGATTTTAAAATTCTGATCTTTTCTGTCCTGACACCGCATCTCTTTCAGACAATCTCTTTGCAGCCTCAAACATTTCGCAGCATAGTCTGAAACCGGCTTTACATGACAATAAACATTTTATTTTACCCTAAACGTTTCAATTCACCTCGTCACATTGTCTCTAAATTATTGTGAGTTGTACCACCAGGAAACAAAAAGACTGTGGGTGTCCCCTGAGTACGTAGTTTGAGGACAGGAAAAGGAGAAACGATGAAGGCAGCAGCGCATGTGGCCACTGTCACTTACATCACCCACATGAAATATTCACAGTTTACCAATTAAATATTTAACCTGAGTGCCCCCGCCCGTGCAGTTTGAGAGGTGCTGCTCTGTGTGTTTGCCAGAGGATGGCGCCAGACACCAACGGCACACAGAGGAGGCGCGCCAACAGTTGCTGGAACGGATCGGTCACAGCTGAAACAGAAACCTGAAGATAGAAATGGTCTATTGTGTTCTGTTTTCTAAATGGCTTAGTAGACAAACGAATCGACACTTCATTTTCTGGGATATTAGAAGCGTAAAGTACCCTGAACTCAAATTGTATTCCTTTTACTGTGGCAACATCTTATCATCAACATTAAATTTGGCTAACACAGTGAAAATGATGTCAGTCGTTTGACCTTATTGTATAGAATCTTATTATACTAATTCATAATCTTCTGAAAGTAACAGTGGCACTTGTTTCTTATGATCACCAAAAGGAGAGCGGCACACCTTTTAACAAGTATAAACCCGTTGGAAACTTAATTGGAGACCTCAAAGTTTCCAAAGAAACCTAAAACGTCAGACTGAATTCTGGGGAAATGTGTATAAAATTATGCATAAAACATCTACAATAGTAGTAGTAATACATTTTAAGGAATTATAAAGCCATAAAAACATGCACCATATACCAGTTTATCAGGTAAGCCTAGTTATTCCATAAATCCTACCTTCACGATTTTTATGGAGAGAGCTGTTGATGCAACTGTATGGTCATTTTGGAGAATGTTGGATTGTATTGCATTACACAGAGAAGTGTTGCTGTTTCTTCATCCTGCCCTGATTGATATAAATGGGGTGGACAAAATAATACAGTATAATGCAATACAATTCAACAACATCACAAACTGCAGCCTCTAAAATGACCATAGAGTTGAATCAGCACATAAACATTTTCAACAAATGCGAATTATAACCTTCATGGAAGTTGGATGTATTAAATGTCTGTTGTATCAGGCGAATTACTTTTAGCTAGGTGTACCTAGTAAACTGGAACCTGAGTAGCTTCAATGAAGAGCTGGAGAAGTCAGAGCGTGTATGTGAGACAGTGTGCAATAAGAGTGTTTTCTCAACCTTAGAGCAAAAGGAAAAAAGGGGGAAAGTATATTTTATGGGGTTAAATTAGTGGCCTAATATATTACAGTCCACCACACAAACAATTTAGAGAGGTCTATGGCGTAATAACAGCTCGGATCTCTCATATAGTCCCCCCCCCCCTCCTTCCAACCCTGCGCAGGAAAAGTTTTCTTCAGCCCTCCCATTCCAGGAGTAATACCGCCTTCTGAGCGCCGCTGAACACCCTCCTGTACCAAAACTCCTCCGCTGTAAACTTACGACACACATTCAGGAGTTGCCTGCGATCAGCGGCTACTGGTCCAGTACAATCTGACAGATGACTGGTGGTAACCTTCGGTCAGGTCTTCAGTCCAACCTATGGCTCTGCCCCGCATTTTCCAGCGGCAAAACCTTTGAGTTTGGTGTTTCACTAAGACTAAGTTCTCCTGAAGGTGTAACCTTGATCCGGGAGAATGAGCTCATTTGCGTGCAATTCAGCTCCTGATGAAAGGAACCCTAGCAACCGCATGTTTACTGTAAGTGTCTCACTGCACGTGATTAAATGTGTGATAGGATCTGTTCTACTCACATGGGTTCCACAGAAAATTCCATTATAAAATGGCATCTATTTGATGCGCACTTGGACAGGTGCTCTGCATTCCAACAGGTCGTCGAGGTACAAACAAACACTTGCACGCACTGGTGCAGGTGTGACGTGTTGTTATTCTCACAATAGAGGCTAATCGAACTTTTTCCTTATGCTTAAGGTGGAGGGATGTCCGAGTGGGGAGTCACCGGTAACCGCCAGGAAAAGACTTAACTCTGCGGATGACGCCCGGTGCAGCAGCCGGCCTCCTCCTGAGGGCGCCGGGTCGGTGTCCATCTCGGAGTCGGAGGAGAAGGGAGGCTTTTGCCAGCAATGTCAAAAGAAAGTCACAGAGCTGAAGAAGCAGGCGCTGGCCCTGGCAGACCAAAATTCTTTGAAGGTTGGTTTAATAACTTTCCCCCCACTCTTTTAGACCCAGCTCCTGTTCAAATTCAAACTGTTTAGCAATTGTTTTTACGTTAAAGCTGGAAATACTGAGCTCATTTCCATTGCTATTTTACAGTATTTCTTGTTAAGAAATAGTCAGATTAGGTTCCAACGGTCTACATGTGAGATAGTTACAGCCACTGTTTTACACAGCATTCATAGGGAACTCCGCTTTGGCAGCAGCAACATTTCTGTAACACTACAAATGTCTTTTGGCTTTTCTTGCCCACCTGCTCCTAACACTGATATCTATGGACATCTATGAACAATGAAATTTGATCCTCTGTGTGGTTTATAATTGTACCAAGAAACCTCTCAGCATCCACTTATAACGTTGTTTATTGCATGCTTGACTTCAAATGCTGGCCTTGGATGTGAAAATGGACGCTTTTGAGACTTTAAAAGTGGCCCATTGTTTGGCTAAACAATGCTTATCTCTTTATTTTGCTGGGGGGTGGGGGTGGAGGTGGGCGGGGTGGAAGGAGTTGAAATGAGTGAGCTGCTCATGTTGGAGACTGAGGAGGAAGTTAAAGTCCCAGTTGACCTTCGCTGTGCATTGAAAGTGTTCCTGTACGGCTGCTCCCACAATTCCCACCGCTGTTAAATATAGGCCCTGAGACGGCTGTTGTTGTGGCGGGCTGGGTTTGCCGCTTGGGTCGGGTCTCCTTTGTTGTCCTGTTTTAGAGAGTCCCAAAATTGTATTGGATTACAGCTCTTCAAGGTTCACCCCAAATCCCACAGCACCCGATGTTCATACGGGAACAGGTAGACAAGGAACAAGGGGGCATTTTCTGAAGCACCTGCACTCTCTGTTTGAGACGTCTGCATGTGTGGTCTAATCTTTGTTCTGAGCATATCAGATCTATGTTCAGGTATCAGGTGAGTCCACCCCGTAAACACATTAAGCCTACCCCTAACTGCCATTATCTGCCATGGGAACTGACCTCCCCTTTTTAGTGTGGGACCCTCCAGCAGTACTTTGTGGCCTTCACCAGGTGCTCTGTGTTGTAGAAAGAGATGGGAGCAGCCCCCTTTCCCCCCTATTTTGCACTTGTTGATGGCTAAATTGGGCCTTAATTCTGGGGTGGCAAACAGTGATGGCAGGGTGCTCTCATTGTACTGGGGTTACGGTATGGGCTGCTTCAGCTGAAGGATAATAAACCCATTGTCTTTGTGAGTTTGAGCTGCCCACCTGTTGGGCCTCATAGGATGGACGCGGTTATGGATGATCGCTTCCAAATTGCTTCCTCCACGGAGGGAATAAGGTCAACGGGGCGACTCAGGTGGCCTGTTGGTGTGTCTGGGATCACGCTACCTGCCAGGGTTCGGCCAGTGTTGTGTCTGCGTTTGTCATGGGAAAAAAACGAGAGCGGATACTGTTTACCCGAGGTAGCACCCCCCTCCCCCCCCATTCACCCGCCGTCACGTTTTTTTGCAGAGGAAGTCGGCATGGTCCCCAGACATCCCTCTCCCCCTCACCCAGCCTGTAGACGTATTGTTTAAATACAGCAGTAGCAGCGAGTAGATGAAAATTCAAGGAAAAGCGTTTGGGTAGAGTGAGTGTGCTTTTATACATGAAGACTACTAGAGGGAAAGTTCACTGTTTACACACACTGAAGCCGCCCAGACAGCTTTTGTATTTTCCTGTTTGGGCCGACAGGAACCTGCTTACACTGTGTCCCACAAGATATTCAAGGAAGTACAGGCCTTTTCTCTCCACACTGTAGCCTAAGGGTGTAGGTGAACCCTGGCAACAACACAGTAAAAGTTTTGCACTTGGTCAGCATTAGAAAACTCAAGATTACAGAAGTTTCTTTTTGCATCCATATCCACTGGCAGCAGTCACGCTTCCTGCCTATCTTTAGCTTGTTTGACAACTTTTTAAAACTATTGAAACTGCACATGCAACTACATTGCCCTTTATACACAGTAAAGGCAATGCTTTTCTAATTACAAATATTTTATGACATTGTGTTGAAGGGCTCAACCCCAAATTAATTTTGTTGAAATTATGTCCTTGAGCTACCACCCTTATGCTTCAGCTGCCATGGCACATTTTATGTGATTCAGACAGCAGATGATTAAAAAAACCCTGGGAAAAAATGCCCTTTGCTAAAAGGACAGGCAGAAACATCAGAGACACTGACAACCTCCAGACTGGATTTAATCAAGGGAATTCACCTATTTAATTTCCATAATTAAAACCTACAGCAAGGAATGACTTCAATTGCGAATAGCAGACAGTCTGGATTCAATAATTGCAGACTGTGCTTATTGTGGCTGGACACAGTGGCTAGGTGAGGTATGATATAAAGAAAGACGATCACCTAAACCTGAACTTCAAAGAAACCGACTAGCTTCTTAGTGTAATCAGAAGCTCTGTCAACACAGCACATTGGACCATACAGCTTGGTTAGAAACAGCTTTTTCTAAGTCTCTGACCTGAAAGGGATACTTAATATTTGGGTTGTTTCTGCTGATGAGATGAAATGAAAAGAAAGTGTTTTTGTGAGTTTAGAGAGAGTCAGTGACAACAATAGGCCATTAGGTTTGTATAGAGCCGGTAGCCTGGAGTTTTTGAGACCTGTAAGGACTATAATTCCTCGCCAGGCGAGGCTGGAGCAGCTCAAGCCCCTCAGTCACAGTTTAGACATGAGCTCTGTCACTTGATATCTCTTTTTGAAAAGGCTAACCTTAATTGTATTCGCTGATCCATGAGAGAGATGACATTCATGGAGACTGTGAGCCAAAAAGATTGGATTAGGTTGATGAAATATGCAAAGAAGTGCACCGTTTCTCAGTTTCAAAGAATCTTTGAAGAGCAAGTTGGAAGTGTACAAAACAATTCTGGCAAATATGCTAATTAAAACATTTGAAAAGACTAAATATATGTCCGTGTTCCAAACTTTAGATTTGAACATGAGTTAGATGAGAAGATTAATACCAGAGTGGTATCAACATTCTCATCTAACTTTAGCGAGCTAGTTGTGGGTGTTACTCGCCCTTAAAGGCTATAATGTATTTTCACTGATGAAACTAAACTTTGGAACATGGAGATATATTAAGTCTTTTCAATTTCCAAGCCAGAGTTCTAGAGCAGATACACTGGATTTTGTTGTGTTGCAGAGCCTGCAGGTCAGTGATGAAGTCAAGTACTAACATCCACTCATAAATAGTGAGACCTATGAATATACAAACAGTCTTGGACCTTGTGAGCTCCGCTAGTACACTGACTGATTAACAGAGAACGTCTGGCAGTGCTTTGAGCGCTTGAAGATTTGGATTAAGTTGAGCTGTTGGAGGTTGAGGTCAGTTGCAGCCAGGCCATACCTCTTTGATGACCTTTGCCCTCTAGATACGAGGAAACTGAATTTAGGACCACAAGCTAACCAGGTCACTATGAGGAGCAAGGTATAATGGAGTTAAATCTTGGTGACAGAGAATGAGCACGCCGCCAACTAATTATAAATACCATGCACTGTTGATGTATGCACAATGTGTCCAAGCCTATTATGGATGGTGTGTGTGTGTGTGACTATGAATGCGGCTGCAGGAATTAATTTGTTCGACGAGGCCTTTTGCCAGTCTTTTCATGTTGAATTCATAAATTATGAGACCAGTAATTCTAACAAATGACTCATTTGGATTCATGTTTGATATATTTCTGCTTTGTCCCTCATTTGACACTTGATCCAATTTAAATGCAGAATTGTTAGTGAATCCTGTAAGTGTTACAAGTCAGGTTTTGTTTCTTAAATTGCTGAAGAAAGGAAATTATTCAACCCTACATCATGCAACAAATATTCTGGGGCCAAAGAGTCAGCAACATAATACAATCTGAGTATGCTTGATTTTGTTTTGTGTTTCTACACAGGCATGTGTGTATGCACTCAAATCTCATGTATTAACTGTATGTTGCTTTCCGCCCATTTTCCTAATTCATTTTGTGCCAGCTTGCCCACTTATAGATTTGTGTAACTGTCAAAGAAGAAGTGGGGCAGAGTGTTGGTTGCCAAGGGGCCAGCAGGAACATTGCTTTATTTATAACAGCACTGTGCATAGATTAATGTGTGTTTACAATCCAGTGTAAGAGAAATGGTTCAGGAGAGACTTGGAAGAAGTGGGTATATGGCTGCAGGTCTACCTACCTTGCTACTGTTTCTCAGGCGAGTCGGGGGGGAGTGTTACCTCTCCTTTACCGACTGACCTCTGAACTTTCTGTCAGCTCTCCCAGTCTTTATGGTGGGGTATGGTTTCAGGGGGCCGACTCGGGCCAGAACAGGTGTACGCTGCCAGGTTCGCTGCAGGAGGGCAGACGACAAAGACAGAATGATTGGCAGACGGATGGAGGGAAGGATAGAAAAAAAGACAGTGTGAAAAAACCCTCTGGTTGTGAAACTTGAGCTAACGTAGAGTTAAAACAGAGCATGACAATATTATTCTATTCACCTCTAAGCACCTGAGCCCCCGAGGCTTTCTGTGATGTGTGTGTGTTGCGTGCCTGTGTGCCTGCTCAGCAGTGCATGCGCTCCAGAGAGCCCGGGAGGAGATGAGAGACGAGAGGGGAGAATAGAGGAGACTGTGAGCTGAGCCGTCCCCTCGCTTCATCCCTGCATGCAGTGTGACTTCTGCTTTATGGCATGTGGCTGTATTAAACTGCAGAGCAATAATCTGGTGTCAAGTGGTGCAGAGACCACAGACATCAGTCATGGTGCTACCGTGCTGTACTGTATCTGTGAGCCCCAGCAGCATGCAGCTGCTCACTGCCACTTTACCTCAAGTCTCACAAGCTTCATTCACTCACTCTTTCAGCAGCTGTCAGCCACTTCTTCATGTGACAAATCTGCATGCATTGTGTTTGTTTCTTTTACTGTTAGGGCTGGGTATTGAACGTCAATACTTTTTTGGTACTGGCCGAACTATAAGTATTGAAAGCTGAAGTACTGAAACCTGCCATCAAATGTCTGTGTAAATTCATAATCTTATTTACTTAATTTCATAAGTTTAAATCAAAATGTTGCCAGACGTTTTTCTTTTGTGGCTTCTTTTGCTAAAGGAAAAAAGTGTTTTAGGTAAACATGGTTGTATTTATCAAACTGAATATCAAATATATATAAAAAAATAATCATTTTTACGTTTTACTCAGATTTTCAGATGATACCAAACTGTACTTAATGTAGAATGCAGTATTACAGTATAGTGGACACAGTGCCATAGAACAAAGGAATCAGTTGGTTCACTTTTTGCTTGTCTTGGAAGAAAATTCCTTTATTTCCTTTATTCCTTTATTTTTTGGCCTTTATCTCCACTTGGCAGCTGCACATTGAAGCCACAATGCTTTAAATGTGGACAGAGGAACTCCGTCAGTAGTTAAGGGAGTGAAAAGAGTTTCTCATTCACTTTCTTACTTCACAGCTGGTCCTGCTTTTCAAAGTAGCTGACTTTCACTGGACAAAAACATTTTTTCTAACCTTCAGGCGTATCTGGAATGAAGGCCACATCTTCACTTTGTCTGCTGCAGTTTCATTTTACATCTTTAATTTGGTGAGCTGAAAGTGAATTGACCTCAATTGTGGCTCCACAGTCTGCTACTTATCGCAATTGCAAGGGTAAATTGCTACAAGGCAGAGTGCAGGAAATGGGTTAAGGGTACGCAGATGCAAGTGCTGATGTGTCTGCATGGAAACTGAGCTGCAGTAAGGCTGATGCTCATCGCCTTTCATCAGTAGGATAGTGGAGGAATCTGGTGGAGGAGGTGGAGGAATTCTCCACCTGGAATAACTGCCATTCCTTACGTCTGCACTCCTGGCTGCTCGAGGAGCAGATCCACAGTGGGTAAGATGAAACAGGAGCTGACTGACGCTCCCCACCAAATGCCACACATCTGCACAGAGTTTACCTGAATGTGTCCCCTTCTGGCCATCTGGCAATTTCTGGTGCAGCTGTATGCCACTGTAATCTCTACAGAGAGCCGTCCAGATGTTCCCACAGTTACCTGTCAAGGTGAGAAAAGCTTTTTGGAGCTGCTTAGACCTGGGAATTTACTCTGCTGCCTTCAGTTATTGTTTGCAGTGCTTCTCTCATTGACTAAAGTAAAATGTAAAAGTGACTTATTATCCTTAGTAAAGGCGTTCAATCAGTGTGTGACTTAGGAGACCAGCTGCAGCGTTACCTTATAATGAGCTGATGAGAAAGTAATAAGCTACCATCACGCTTGATAGAGCCTCTTAGCTTGGAAATAGCACTGCAATATTATGATTAAAAAAGAAAGTAAACATATAAGAAATCTTTCTTTCGTTATGAATAGAAATAAAATCTTACTTTTCTTGGCATTATGGGAACTACATGTTTATTTTCTTGCCAAGACTTAGAGGAGAAGATTGATAGCACTGCATTTGTTCAATCTGTACAGAAAGTGTAAAAACAACAAGGGGGACTTTAAAGGTGCTAGCAGGTGGATTTTCTTTGCTAGCTGTTTCCCCATTGCACAATTAGGTATAAGGTATTTTAGCTTAGTGCAACAATATTTATTGTGCCTGTTAATAGCCGGTCACGGGTGTGTATTTACTGAGTCAATACCTTTTAAAATGCAGACGTGACTCAGACAGGGAATTAAAAGTGAGGACTGGATCTGGTGTTGTTTTATTAATGATCATTTTTACAGAATTCTTTGAATCACAGCAGCAGGTAATCCTGAGACTGTGACAACACCTATATTCTTTAGTTGTTTCTCCTTGTTTGGGTATTTGAAGAATGATTGCCATGCATAATGGCACTTGAAGTCTGAATGGGTTTGCTGCTGTTTGGCGAAGGATCATGTGTTATCATAAGCCAGACTAAAATGAAACAATGCATCTGCAGTCGAGGCTGACAGGGCGATGTGTTGCAGCACAGCACAGGTCTGTGGAGCATGAGAACAGAGCAACAAAGGCAGAAATGTCACTGCGCTAAGAACACAAACGCAACAAGAAGTGTAACCAGTGGGAATTAATCAGTTTGACTTGTTAATTTAGGGCGGAGCCGCCTGTGTATGTGATTCTGAGTGTGTGTGTCTGTCTGTATGTTTGTTTTGTGCTGTCTCGGGCCTCCTACTGCCCGGCTCCATATGTCATGGTGAAGTGAGACGTGCTCTCTCCAAGCAGCCCGCAGTCCATTATTGAATCTGATTCAGAGTATTGGAAAAACATAGTTACATAGATACATTTTCAAGCCGGTACACAGACATTGAGGAGCACTGAGTTGGAGGTAATCTCCTGCTGGCTCCATAAAATGCACTCAATTGACAGCAGGTCTTGTGGTAGCAGACAAATCGCCTGGCTTATAGCAATGTGCTGAAAGAGAATGCCAGCGCTGTGTATCCTTGCCAAGATGGATATGCAGACAGCAAACTCCAGGCTGTTTGGGCGTGGCTCCCTTGCTCACAGCAAACAGTGGCTCAGTGGAGTATGGTGCCTAAGTTGGACTTGACATTGTCTTGTTTGTTTTCCTCTTTGGCAGATGTTAAGTGTTGGATGTTGATGTTAGAGAGGCAAGTTTATGAAATCTGTGATAAATGTTTACAGGGAATGTGCAATCCCCTCTCTGAACAAGCATTGTTGAAGTGTCAGGATCAACACACTTAAAAAGTTTGTTTTTACCGAATCAGCTTTGCCAAGTATATGGACGCATACTTTTTTCTTCAGGAATTATAATGTTTTTCCTACTCAGACAAAGTAAAATTAACTAAAAGATGAAATGATTATATACAGTATTTTTGCATTCAGCTTGAAGGTATGTTATGAAATATAGGAATGGACAATATTGCTGAAATTAACAATACATTAATTAGCAACATTTATTATTTTGACCTATTCAAAATTATCTCAAAATTCCATGTACAATCATCAAATTAATATTCAGAAAACAAATCTTCACTCATCAAACCAAAACTTTAAACCTGCTTACTTGATTGTTTGGCTATTCTGGGGGCAGCGCAGCAAACTGTCAACACAACACTGGCTTATTAAAAAGTTGATATGGTGAATGTTAGCAAACAATAGCTTATTTACACATCAAGCAGACATGGAGCAAAATTAGCATTAGCATTAGCAAAAACCTCTGCAGATCTGGATTGCAGAGTCGGGTGATCATTTTCTTTGGGTTGTTCAGCAGAAGCAACTCCTTTCACATTACACATTTACAGTCATTTCATCCATTGATTAGAGCAGCATTTACTTTGAATTTTGTTAGTAATAAGTAGAATTGCAAAGCTTGCTACCCTAGTAGGCAAATTCATAGTTCACAGATGTCTATGGACATAGAAGCTCCTTTAGGGAAGGGAAATACACTTTCTCAAACACGACTATTTGAGATAATACAATTTTCTACCTTACATTTCTGCAATTACAAAAATCAAAGTTACAATTAAATCTTTGAACTACTCTGTGCAATTTGACATTTCTTTAAAGCTAACCTGTCCAATCCCAGAGGAGCTTCTCAGCAGTAAATGGTGAGGTGTGCAGCTGCTGTGTGAGTGCACCATTGTGCTTTCATGTCATATTTCTATATATGTGTCTGGGTGACATGCATCTATGTGTGATTCTATTTGTGTTTGTGTAACAGCAGATGGATTGTGATGGGTTGTGTTGTGATTGGTAGATGGGTTGTGTTAACTCGTCGTACCGGGCTCCCCAGCTATGCGTTGGGCTATTCTTTATTGTCAGGAGCTCATTCTGATATGCATATAGTGCCCAATAAATCCTGGCGCAGTGTGAAAATGCCAGTCAAAGTTCACGCTTCTCATGTTCATTTCATGCTTGAGTGTCCAGCTTCGTGAGCGAGGATGAGTGTGTGTAGTGATGATGTGTGAATGTGCGTGTAAGTACCAGAGAAAAAGAAAGAGATGAAGCACATTCAGACACTCTCCATCCTTTCCACTTTGCCGCAGAAGTGATCCATCTTTCTGAACTTAACTGCGACCAATTTATGATTGCATTATTACAGCCAGTGTTTTATCCTCATTTCAACACACAGGCCTGATGGTGGTCTGGTTAATGGAGAAGGTGATGGAGAAGGTGACCGGCCAGTGCCATTACTCTGGTACTTGGTGGGCTTAGCTTTAGTGTGAATATGATACCTAAAGCTCTCTTTAGGTCTGATTTTAGCCCTGCTGTTTTTTTTATTTTACTTTTGTGCTTATATCAGGGTCTAAAATGCCCCATATCATATTGCTAAACTACACTCAGTTATTGGCTTAATAATTATAATATAACGTTGAATAAATATCCAAAACCACAGATTTGCTCCAACGTATATTTCTCTACTGTAGACAGAAGGAGCAGAAAGAAAGAGGAATTTGAAAGTGTATGGTTTAGTGTGCTTTTTTTTTTCATTATTGAATAACTTGACTTAGCAATTTGGCTGCTGACATTTTCAAGGAAATAGCATAGTAATGCATTTTGCAAAATTGCAGCAAAAGTTGCTTTTATTCCGATGGAAAACTGTGTTGCAGAATTACTCAATAGGCGGAACACTGAAAAGGTCAGCCTCAGCTGTATGGATTTTCATAATGGATTTTCAACAGAAAGAAGTCAATCAAGATACAGTGGCAGTGTTTGTCTTTGATTGGCAGGTGAGGTCTTTTTCTCCGATTTTTGCACTTTTGGAAAAATGTCTGAGAAGCTTCCGAAGCAGCGAGATACATTGTTGTTTTTGCTACTTTTGTACTTCTTGACTTACCTGTATCATAAATAAACAGGTTCATCATTCATATTTGCTGTCTCATCCAATGATTCGTTCAGATAAGCAGCACCAGAGTTATGAGACAGCATAACTGCTTTGCTCATTGAAGTGTACAAAAATGTTGTGCATTTTGAACTTTGAGAAACAGCAGCAAAGTACAGAAATAATTTCCTCATAATTTACACAGTTTTTTGTGCAGTGATAAACTTGGCCGCCATTTTCGTCCACTTGTGAACTATTACAGTAAACACATTTACATTGGAGGTCACTGGTGTTCAGAAAATAGCTTAGTGAGGATAATTAATTTATATTCAGATCAGCAGAGATATACTGTGTTGAGAAATGATGCCATAACTCCCAGCGGATGCTTGTGGAATAAACCTTCTTCTGCTTCTCTCCCATGAACCGACTCCCATTAATAGATCCGTCCTTTATGCATCCCCCCTTGTTACTGTCTCTCTATTTTATGATGTCACTCTCTCTGCTGAAGAGCTCTGGGCTGTTTTATCTCCTTCGTGTGTGTCGGGCACTTAAACTTAAACCTCTCTGTTTACGAGTCCCAAACTGCCCCTCCATCCTCTGCGTTTGCTTCTCAGTATCACCTCAGCATCGCCTATAAAAGCCCAGCAATCCTCGCTGTTCTGGGAACTCGCTGTTGTGCCTCACAGCTAAGTGCCTGACTCCCATGCAGAGTGTGAGGACAAGCCTCTGAGAGAGTGTGGACAAGTAAGGGTGTATATGTATTTGGGTTAAGTCAAAGAATTGTCTCTTTGGCCTAAATGAATGTGGTTAGATTGCCTTGGCGTTTCCTTTTAGTTTGGAGCTGCTTACAGTTAGTCTGTTCCTGCACACTTGTGTTTTGTGGTGTGTTTCAGGTTCTCAACTGCTTCTCTCAGAAGCATTAAATCAACATGAGCTGTTATTTACTGCTCTAAATGTATGCATCAAACCAAAACATTGCTGGAATGCCTTTGAACGTGTCTGTGCAACATGGAATTGTTTCCCTCCTTTAGATGCCTGGTGAAAAGGAGAGAAGCTTCTGGGGAGCACACCTGTGTCAGTGGCCTTGGTGATTTTCTGCATAGCTTTACTGTTCAGAGGAGAAGTGGATGCCTGTTGTGTTTAGAGGACACAACAGTGTCCCCCCACCACCTCCTTCCCCCCTTTTCTCCAAGAGCAGCAACTCAGCAGCTCATAAGCTCAAAAACTGACAAAACCAGGGTCATTCTCTCAGGTCCACTGCATGTCCAGACAGCTAGCCAGCCGTAAAACTACTATGTTGTCAAACTTAAATGTGTGGTTTTATTTACACACAGCGTGTTATAGGTTGTGTCAGCTTTAGTTTGATGTTGCACATGTTGAAATGTGTTGGTTTCCAGGGGAGGTTTTAAGTCATACAAAGCAATGCTGACCTTTGGGTTGAGTTCATGAGCTGTTCGTAAATAATTTATATGATTAACGTCTTTAATTAATCTCTTCCTGTGGCTTTCGTATGGCCAGCAAACTCGATTCTAAGTTGAATGCACAAATCATGATTTTCTCTTTTCTCATTGTTCTGCGCCTGGCATGCCTTGTGAACATATGTATTCAATTTCCTTCAAACTGTCCTCCATCTGTGTGACAATTCCTCCACCACCATGTATACGCTGTTATCATTACACTGTTGTCATTACCACATCCATCTAGTGAGACGCTACCCCCTCCTCTCCATTCCGGCCATCCACTGACCCCTCGGCCTCCCCTCATCCCACGCTGGGCATTTATGTCTTCATCTCTTTGTGAGTGAGGCTGTTTTGGCTGTTTTGGTTTCAGCGTCCAATGGAAGGTTGAAACCAGGGCACACTTGAACTCCAATGGAAGCGGCCACTGGAGACCACATTTGAACTGTATTTGACCTAGACTATACCTGATTTGTGCGTTTCCATCTCTTTAGTGCTCTCCATACATGCATGCTTAAACATAACTTAGGCATCTATAGCCGGTTTACATCAGAGGTTGGTTTCCACACTAGAAAGCAGTTCAGAAAGTGATTCCTGCTCAAGTTGTTAAGTTATAGAGGGTGCTGTAAAAGCCCTACAGTAGCCATTGAAAGTCATGGTGGCGCTATGGGGATGGAGCACTCGAGGCTCCTGCAGGAGCTGAACAATGCTTAATTAGCTCATAAACAAAGGATAGTGGGGGATCAAAGAGGGCAATCAAAGTCACCCGTTCTTTTGAGCTTCTCTCATCGTCAACAAAGCCTCTATAATGGCCCCGTCACTCCACTTGTTGTGTCTCACCGTGGTGTGCTTCCTGACAACATAAAAGGCTCACATTCCAAAAAGAGAGTTGGACAAGAGACGATAACCATCCACACCTCCCTTGGCCCCCAATGGCACCCTTCCTCTCTCTGCTAGGTATTGACATTCCTCCTCTGCTCACCTCCACGGTGTGTGTTTGGTTCGCCGTGGCGACCACAGCTTTCATCTCTCCTCTTTCAGTCCTGTGTCCGTGACTTTGGTGGTCTGTTTTATTGTGTTCCATTGTGTGACTCTGTGCTGGCACGCTGCTGGGAGCCCGCGAGGAAGTGCTCCACTGACAGAAGACTGTGCCAGGCTTTGCAGAGGTTATTCAAGCTTGGCATGAAGACAGGTGTGTAAGTAATGTGTGTGTGCCAGGTGTGTCTGTGTGCATGCCTATGCGTCACAGTGGCTTGATGTCCATGTTTGTACTAGACAGCAAGTGTGTTGTTTTTTGGATGTTTGGACACGAGGCCCTTTAAAGAAAACAGACGTCCACTTCCCCATGAGGACAGCGCAGCAGCAAGTTGGAGGCAATCTCTGCTTGTTTGTGCGACTATGTTATCATCTCCTGTTTCCTGTCAAAACAGGAAACGACAGGGGCGAAAATGGAGGCTAGGAAAGTGCTGCCTTGATGTGTGTTGGCTGGAGGTCCAACTCTGCCTGACTGTGACCCTACTAGCCAGAAAAAAACGACCCATTCAGGGCGTAACCCACAGCGGGATCTTTCATGGTGTTATTTTTATCACTTTCACAAAGCACAGTGAGGGATGCTTTTCCCAGCTGTTGACACAGGTCGGTCATTTTTGTCTCAAAAACAGTGCAAGGGCAGCAGGCAGAGAAAGAGAGGGAGACGTCCCATTTGACCATGTCCCTTTGGCTGACAGCCTCGCATGATTGTAGTCTCTGTTTAGGAAGGGAAATCCTTTTTGACATTTTGTTAATCATCACAGCAAGACACTCCTTTTCTTTGGATGATCCCTAGACCTCCATCACAATACCTTTTCCGCCAGGCTGAAGTTGTCATGTGATTTTATCCATCCATCAAATATATTTGTTAACTCTTTACAACACGATGGTGTGCTCGCACACACACACACACACACACACACACACACACACACACTGATTTGGTAAATGCTCTTTTATGGTGCTCAACTGCAAGTACATTCCAGACATTGAAGTCAGCTCTCAGTGTGGTTCAGGCAGTGGATTCCTGCTGATAGCATGACAGGTAAAAGCCCCGACGTCTGCTGTGATATGGCTAAATGAGAAGGCACGGACAGGCATGCCGCACAAACAGCTGATTAGGGAGTCAGCTTATTATTGACTGTTGAAAAATGATAACCATCTCCTGCTCTGCTCTGCTCTTTACTGTGTAAAACTGAGAGTTGCTCGTGTGGAATTCCAAGGGTTTGATGGCCGAGCCAAGTTTAGCTCTTTACGGGGTCTCTAAAAAAGAAAGAGCTGCTTGCAAAAGAATGCTATTGTTAGATTGACCAGATTGCACCAAGCAGGCTTTTCTGCTTTTGTTTTCCCAGCAATTTGTGTCCACATTGAGGCTATAGTGACCACGACTTTTATTTATGTTACACAAGAAGCAGTAGACCACTAGTTTTCATGTTTGTGGTATCTGATGAGTAACTGAACATGAGACCAGACCAGGTAAACATCAGCAATAGCTCCTTCAGCACGTATCGTCTAGAACGGCAGCAGTGGTCTGCTCCTGTCTCTGTGACCCAGATTAAGATACGGTGTGTGCTTGCTGACTGAGGTCGATGTCATCAGCAGGGAGGTCGGAGTTCATTTGTCTTTCTTGACAGACCTTGAGGTGGTGTTCCAGTGGTGTTATAAGGCTGCAACACTGCTGACCTCCATGAGTTGCATAATTAGTTACCCTTTGACCCCTAAGTCCCACAATCAAACCCTGAGCATGGACCGGGCATGCTTCTGCATCCCCGGACCCACTTTAGATATGACTGGATGTGTGGGTCTGTGTGTGTGTGTTTGCCGCTCAGAAATGCACAGA
The DNA here is from genome assembly GCA_036023655.1 of Nannoperca australis. Lineage (NCBI taxonomy): Eukaryota > Metazoa > Chordata > Actinopteri > Centrarchiformes > Percichthyidae > Nannoperca > Nannoperca australis. The sequence continues at coordinate 57,241 of JAVQJD010032702.1, read as the reverse complement.
TGTAGCATGTGATTCAGTCTGACATGATGTAAAAGCTCTGAAGTCCTTCTTGTTTCAGTCTACTTCATAAAATTAACAAAACAAAAGGATCTGAGCCAGCCATGCATATAAATGTACACCCCCAACTTAATGATATATCTGGCTACCATTCTCCACTCATGAATATATAAAAGATCCATTACTCTGCATCCGTCTGCTGCACACTGCACATCTCTTCTCTCCTTGAGTGAATATTGTTATTTAACTGCTCTTAACTGTGTGTTTCTCATGCTCTTCAGTGCAGTTAAAGCGCATCACTCAGGGCTTATGCAGACAGACTGACTCAGATAAATACCATCATACCCTTAAGCCAAAAGCATAAATCTCATTGCAGACTCAGGATTTTTATTTTCACTTTGTTTGACATTTTCCACCCTTGCGGCACGGCTCTGAACAGAGCATAACTGCCGCTTCCATTTATTTCTCTCAGGACTGCGCGTTTCTCCATCACGAGGAATTCCTCAACTCTCGCTGAGTTGTGTTGTGACATTTCATATGAGCAGGCAGAAGAAAGAAAGCCTGGGAAGAATGTGAAGAACACAAATCAGGACAAGAACTCAATATTCAACAAGGTTATCTTTTCATTTCATGATGTGAAATGACAGCAACAATGTCCTTGTCTGCTTACTGTAGGCTTCCTTGACATGAGAGTAGATGTAGATGTTTTGTAACTTGTTTCTTGATTTGTGATTGGTTATGCAGAGAAAAGTCCAGACTGTCAGTCTCCAACAGCTAGCTCATGTCTCCTTAGATGGTGACTAAACTATCTCAACCACAATTGGATGGTTTGACGTGATATTTTGTCCAGAGGTTCATGGTTCCCAGTGGATAAATCCTAATGACTTTGGTGATCCTCTGACATTTTCCTTTAGCGCCACCAGCAGATCAAAGTCTTCGTTTATCCTGTGAAATATCTCAACATTATTGGATGGATTGGCTCAACATTTTGTACAGACATTCATGGATCTATCATTCCAATTTTGGTGATCCCTTGACATTTCCTCTAGCACTACCAGCAGGTCAAAGTGTGTCCAGCACTTTGGTTTATTACAAAACTAATGATATTCCCATCAGCCTTCATGTAATTTGAGTTTTGTGCTAATTAGCAAATGTTAGCATGCTAACAAGCTAAACAAAGATGTTGAACATGGATTTACACCAGCTTAACAACAACATGTTAACATTGCCATTGTGAGCATGCAGACGATAAAAGTAACACTGTTCATAAGTACAGCCTCACAGAGCCGCACGCATGGCTGCGGTCTTGTTACAGTGTGTTAAAATAGTATGAAATAATGAATAATAAAATATTTTCACATGAATTGTGAAATAAATAAATAATAAATAATGAATTAATAACAGTGAAAACTAACCAATCCTCACCAACTCATTTCAATATTAAGTGAAATGGTTGGAGTTGCTTTTTGTTGTGGGCCATAAGGCCATTTGCAGGATGCTATTGTTCCTAAAAGACAAAGTGGCAAAATGTGCATGTGAAAATATTTTGATAAGCCAAGCATTTTCCAGGATGGTGAATGAAAAGCCTTCAGACTCTGTAAGTGGATTAGTGTGCACTATTCTCCACCGAGATAGTTCAGCCTACTTCCTTATCTCGCTGATGTTCAATTGAATGTGTCTAGACGTCTCAATTAACAAGAAAAAAAAAAGAAAAAACAGATAATGGTTAGTGCTTATCTCAGTGTGTCTTTTCTACCACTGCTCTCACCAACCTTCAATGTCTAATTCTCATAAACAGACAACAGTTTTCCATTAATACAACTCTTTAGAGCTGAAAGCCCTGGGCTGATGTTTAAATTTCTATTATTAGTGATAATTGTGTTCTCTGAGAAGTCATTGGCATGGTAATGACATCTTTCATGATAAATTAGTATTCCCCCCTCTCTCTGCCGTACCTACACTAGGGTGCTGCACCAGACCGATTCTGCTGCTCGCAACTCTGCTGCTCCATTGTTCTCACGACACGCAGCAGCTTTGTGAGACACAAAGCATGTCACTCTCTGAGATAATGCCCTGCAGACTGGAAGTGGATGGGATAGGGATGCTCAGCACAGCTCACCTTGGCATAGGATGATTTGTGCTTTGCTTTAGGAACACAGTTAAGCAGCCAAAATGGGAGACTGACCTTTAGCTCATGCTACGGTCCCTACGACGTTGTGATGCTTATCAGTTAGCCTGTTGCTCCCGTATCCGCGCTGGCACATGGGCCGATAAATGAAAATTGAGATATCTTCCAAATAAAAAGGTGCCACGCTCAAAAATTACTACTTACAATGCCTGATTATAAGGCTTCTCCTAACAGACCCAATCTATAGAGTCACTCCATGTATAGAAAGAAAGTGGCAGGGAGACTGAAACTCAGAAACAGAACACATGGATATTTATCCATATGGCAGCTTGCCAGCATAATTACTGTACCGTCCATTCTAAGGGGAAAGTGGAGAGAATAATTGTTGTAGGATACTCCACATTTCACCTTGTCATCACTTTCATACCGCTCTGTTTTCATCACTAGGAGTATGTGTAGCTATGCATTATTGCACAAGATGTCTTGGATGAAATATTGCAACAACCATAAAATGAGGCCAAAATGCTGCTTGTAGATCCATTTGGCTGAGTGCATGGCAACTGTGCTGCTTGGCATGAAAAAGTATTCAAATTTTGATAATAAAATTATGAATTCTAATCATGTTGATGTGTGGACTGAGATTTTTTCGATTATGGGATCTGGAGGATGTTGATGAAGATACCGTATGCAATTACTTCTGTTTGAGCATGAGTAACTGCCTTTGCATTTTTCTTTGATAATTACCATTTGCGTGCATGCTTGTATGTCACACTTTACCCTTTGTGTGGCTGCGATGGAAATGAGCTGCCATAAGCTTTAGCAGCAGCATCTTTTTTCTCTAAATAAACTGCAGGGAGCTGGGAGTGCTCCGTGTCCCAGTCAAAACTAAAGGTTCTCTCGTAGAACAAACTGCAGTGAATACAGCTCTCTTGGTGTGACAGTTCAGACAGAGGAGAAGCAGGTGGCTGTCATCACTGCGCATAGACTGAATAGTGGTTTGAAATACAAGTGAAGTAGTGGTTTAGGCTGTTGGAAGGAACTATTGTATCAGGATTCTATGTTGTGCAGTGAGTGTTTCAGAGTGGGCTCTTAGACAAAAATAGATCACTCAACGGGCTCCAGTGGATGGACTGAACACTGTTTCAATTTCACTCCGCACACTAATGAGGACTTTGCAAATGTATGGAAAAGTGGTCACATTTAGATTCTGGCCTTAAATTCTCTGTTTTAGTTTCCGCATGCAATGTTTTAACTAATGCATTATTTTGCAAAATAGCAGATTGAGAAGAGAGAAACAAATATGAATCTCTTATCTTCATGATGAATGAATGAAGTCTGTCCAAACAGTCTGAAAGGGGCTTGTTTTCTTTATGTGCGTGAGTGAACAGGAAAAGATAATTAACTGGCCAAGTGGCGAAAGGCTGGAGTGATAGATGGGTGTGGTGTAAAGAGACAGCCACACTAGGGGCAACACACACACACACACACACACACACGCACACACACACACACACTCACGCACATGTTGCACCCATTTCTCCTTTAGTGAACCTTTTATGTAATTACATTTTTATAAAAACATATATGTAAGTCTCATTCTGTCTAAAGTAAGAGGAGCGACAAGCGCCCACACCCTGATAAATGGGTCAACCATATGGAGTGGTGACACGTCATTACGAGAGGTCGTTAATGGTTGCAGGGTGGTTTGGCAAAGACTCATGAGTGATTACATCTGACTCTATCTATGTTTAACCCGAGGGTCAGCAGGATCTATGGCCTTTTTATTTTTGATGGACAGTGACATCTGCTTTTATGGATGACGTGAGAAGCTTTAGGCTGCAACTGTAGTGTACAGTGAGCTGTATCGCAGTGCAAGTAAGCTCAAAACAAAGCAACATGTCACACCAGATCTTATCAAGATATTCTGGGGGAAAACAAACTGTCACAATTGTATTTTGTAATAAATCTCATTCGAATGCCTTATTTGCTTGACGCTGTAATCGTTCATCAGAGGATGTGTCACTCTGATATTCTGGACAGGTGGGGCTATCATGTGTTGAAAGTGTCACCAAGGGGTAAAGCCTATTTGCATTTTCTGTCAGCAGTTCACTGACAGTTAAAGGGAGGAAAGGGCTAAATCACACAGGGCAGACAGACTGTCATCTGTCTCTGTAAGCTCCTCCTGAACAGATGCTTGATGCAGGGAGACTTGGCTGTTCTTTTAAGGGAATACTGATGCAAAAACCTGATGCACTTCTCTAAACAAGGTAATCATCTGTTTGATCTAAATAAGGGGAAGTGTACTGTGTTGACTTTGTAAGTAAGCAGTTTGTCCTCAAGATAGTTGCAAAGTTAGGTAATGCTGGCTTATCTATCTTAGAAGAATGTGATATTTCAAACCAATCTTTGCAAAGTCCGAGTTGAAAAGGTGATGATTTTGAACACAAGTAACATTGAATATTAAGTTTAATTGGTTATTATTTTTTGAAACAAGATGAAAGGGGTTTTCTTGAAATTTTCAGGCGTTTTTGAGTTTAAAATACATGAAATCACAGGAGGGTCAGAGAGAATCTGGACTAATGAGACAGCAGCCCATTGAAAGCAAGAGAGTAAACGATTTTGCACTCATTTCTATCACAAAAGCATAAACTCAGATAATGGGATAAGAGGATAAATGTAGCCTCACTTAGACAAAAGCCAAATTTCCCATTAGAAATGCCGGAGAAGCAGCAGAGATATTTCATCATTATTTGATGGAATCTCATTGTGTTCCAATACAATCCCCAAAGAGTGACAGAAACACGGAGGATGAATAAATTGAATGAATTACTGTAGTGGTGTAGTGGTTTTTGTCTGAGGCAGTATTATCAGGAACTAGGTAATGACTGTGTGCTTGTGTTGCTGCTGCAGATACCGTTGCTTTGTTTGGGGAAAGTTGTGGAAACAGTTTGTTTAATCTTGTCAAGTCAGCAAATAGGGGCAAACATCTGTTTCATGTGATTTGGTGAGCCGTCCCATTTTGTGTTCTACCAAAGGCGTTCCCACAGAGTTAAATAGCATGCTAGTGTGACATCCTGAGTCATTGTCTTCTCTGCCTCCGAGCAGGCAGTGGTTAAATTTAATGGTCTGTATCCCAGATCTGCTGCTGCACTAAAAACTCTACCTGATATCTAATCAAAGTGCAGGCCTTCCTGTGTTCCTTCAGGGGATGTGAGTCCAGTTGGTTGGCTTGGAGAGCGGGTAAGAGAGGTGGAGGAGGTGGGGATTGGAGCGGGGGGCAGAGAGGGATTACACCACTGGATGTGTTGCTTTATTCCTGGGAATGTAATCTGCCTTAATGCCCTGCGCTCACCCGGGGCAAGGCCAGCTGCTGTGCTCGTTTTTCTCCGGCTAGGCTGTCACAGTGAACCAGCTACCTGTGGGAAAGCAGGCCTGCTGGAAGCTCTCGTCCTCACCCCGGGACATGGACTGGGCTCCTGCGGTTTATTGGGGGCCAATCCCTTTGAGACTTATGGGGACGGTGTGTGGTTAGGGTCAACACTGTCTCAGGCCAAGTAAACAGAGATGGCTAGGTCGCATCCTTACAGGGAAGCAGAGGAAGGGAAAGCCAGGAGTTGAAAGGGCATTAGATTTGGCATCTGCTGTGTGGTCTAGATTTTACAAGAAATGCAGTCACAGAAAGTACTTAAGCATTGTCATTTGTAAACAGGACTGGTGCTGGTGAGAACAAAGTTGAGTGGAGAGTATGGTGTTGTACTGACCCTTTTTGAGGAATGTTTCCTTGTTGGTAGAATAATGAAAGAGAAACCTGGAAAGAAAATGAAGGAAAGGAAGTCTGACGGAGCAATATCATTTTAAAGTCAACTTTCAGGAGTTAAACTGCCTTGTATTTCCGTTTTCTGCTGCAGGCTCAAATATGTCAGATCTTTTACTCTAGTTTTTCTCATCATGGATGCACGTTGATACAATTTTGCTTCATCTCTCTTTGGGGAGCTTTTATGTCTGGGAAATATCTGTTGGGCTCAACTGGAATAGAAAATGTGTTTCCCATAGTATTTTTCTTTCAGTGGAGCGTGCCTAAATGTCTCTCGGCTAGCGAGGGGCCTCATGCATTTCAAATCGCTATGACCTTCACTTGATTTAAGTCAGTTTGCTACTGTATATTTGGCCTTGCTCCACATCAGAGGCATATCAGATGCTGAATGCGGAAATAGTCACATGGCAGTTTCGCTTTGTGTGCTTAGAGAATAGGTGTACTGATGAGACGGGCTAAATGAGAAGTGATTTGAGGAAAAATTCCATGTGTGACTTTGCCTGGTTCCATTCCATGCACCCTAAAGAGGCATGGGAGAGAAATGATGCACATCTTTCTCTCTGTCCCCTCATCCATAAGTGGTTACGGCTGAGCTTGTTTCCATCAGCCTCTGGGCATGGGCTGTCTGTGATGACACCCTCCATCAACCCAGAGAGACAGTCAGTTAGTTTGGTGGCTCTTTCTCCTGATGCCGCTGCCCTGGTTTTCATCACAGTTAGTGTGAGGGACAGAGACAAACTTAGGTCTCGAAAGGCTGTGAAGGGCTCATTCCACTGGCAGGGCTTTCTCTCCCCTGTGCACCCACACACCTCCTTTCCATAATAAGGCCATAGCATCTGACTACATTTGTCCCCGGAGTTTACTAAAGATCAGTGCTGACAGGCACTAAACCAACAAAACCACCCACAAGCCTCCAGGCAAGGGCCACAACCCCGGCCTACCTCCTCCCACCTCCCTTTCTCTCTCTGTCCTCTTATTTTCACTCGTGCAGTTTGACTCTCTCTATGGATAGACCTCAGGTTGAAAAGCAAAACCATCTTCCACTTGTACAGAACAATGGCCGAGGAGTTAGAGCTCCACGCCTCTCCGCCGACGGGAATGCTTTGAACATTCGGATTGTGTTGATGCCATGCATTACATACTTTTGTCAAGCAGTGCTACTCTTCACGCCAACTTGCACCTGTCAGTAATAGATCATATGGATGATAAAAGAAACAATATGGCTTTGGGGCTGGGTGCACTCATGCATCACATGTTACATGGTTTTCACTTTAGGCTTATGCACAAGCTCTCAAGCAGTTAGCTTGAATGTAATAGACCCAAACATAAGAGTAAACAGTTTAAGATTGCAACTTTAATTTAAATTTTTACAAATTTACTGTGTTAAATTCATATTTTTTTATATCCAAACCTGCATTCTGAGAGCAATGTGTAAGATATCTACCAGTCTTGATGTCCGTTTTTGATATCCTCTTCTCCACCTCGAATATACCACATAAAGATGGATTCTGTGGCCTTCAGTTTCATCAAACCCACATCATTCTCCTCCACATCCCCAACATCATCATCATCCTCATCATCAGTGCCATCTACCCCATAAGCCCTATGGCCCTGACCCTTTATTCACTCCACTAAAGCTTACAGACAGCTTTACAGGAGAAGCCCCGCTCTCTAACCTCCAGAATCCTAACTGAATAGCAGATGGGCTCAGCTTTGTGTGTCTTTTTATTAGCTCCCCTAAATCAGCACCTAACAATGCATGGGGAGAGAGAGGGAAATTGATTTCTCCCATCTACTAGTGCCCTGAGGTGGGTAAAGGGGGTGGTTGGAGGGTAAAGGGTGAGGGGTGATGGAAGGGCGGAGTTGAGTGGTTATGACTTCTCTTCAATTTCCTGTCTAAAAAGCATGTACATGACGCCAGACTAGACTGTGAAAATAGCAGCCGGTGGTGTTTTCATTAGGTCTTTCTTGCATTTCACTCCAATTTGACTGTTTCATCTTATTTCAGCGGCCTATCCTGTATTGCACATAAATATCCTAACAGTAGAGATCATTCACGTGTAATGGTCTGGCAGCATTAGATATCATTTTCTAAAGCTCTATCGTAGCATCACATTTCTCTTAGAGCTTCTTACATCTCAATCAATTCCTCATTGTGATATACTCAAGCATCAACACTCACTTGATACCATACTGCACTTGATCGACCGCCAGTAGCCCATCAAAGTTTCTCATTTGATGTGAGATTTATGCGATTTTGTACATCCTGGGTGTACTTCTTAGCTGTGTTTGCATCCTGTCCGTGCCTGCCCATGTGTGAAGTGAGTAGCCAATATAGTAAATCATTAACCAGAACCACTCAGTTGCCATCAGGCCACTACAGTCACAGTCATATGCATGATTGTCCTTTATGTAAAGTGACGATATGGTGATTGTGCTTATCCATCAGTGTACATTGAGTCTCATTCAGTGGACACCGCTTTTCTGCCCATCTTTGAGAATAAGGGAGATGTATAGTTGATACGTGTCCATAATTTTCTGTAAGGCTGTAGGAAGATTGCGTGATCATACTATTAATGCTGTGGGTGTTTGCAGAGAAAGGTCATGTAAAAGTCTTTGTATTGAGCTGCTTTAATGGGAAGGAGATTTAGAGTTCTTCGGCCTGCCTCTGTGGTCTCTAGGTCTATTGCGTGAGCTGTATTAAGTGGCACTGCATTAAGGCAGAGAATTGTTGTTTCCCTGCTGCTTCACTCTTCCTGATCACCTCAGAGGATCCACGGAGCAAAGGCCTCATAAACATTTATGTATGGGCTGTGGGCTCCTGTCTTAGCCCACATCTCCACTGGGCAGAAGCCTAGTGCCCCTTTATGCCTCTTAAGAGACTGTGTTCTCTATGTGTAAGTGTTTATGTGAGGGTTTAGTTCCCTAAAACACAGAGAAAATGATGTTCCACCATCACTTAAGATTTGAATAGTTCACTGGTAGGTCTGTGTGCTTTCAGCTTACTGGAAGAAGTAGTGGCTTATCATATGTTTTCATGCTGGGACACGTATCATATGTAAATTGTATGGCTTTGGGTGCTAGAATCCCCTCAGCTGTTGTTTTCTTTTGTCATTCCTCCCAAGCTGAGATGGACTCCCTAGGGAGCCTTAAGTGAAAGGACAAAACTCCACTGGACACCGTCTCTAAAAGTAGTAATAAGCTGAAATCTGCTCAACCGTCTTCTTTCTAAAGCTTCACAAAATACATTTCATTTCATTTGTTTTTGAGAGGAATGTCTCTGTGGGATCTTCAAGTAATCCCTTGAAGCCTTATTTCAGAGTTGTCTCCTCGTGTTTGGCTTGTTTGGTCTCAGGTCCGCAGCAGACACTGTGAAATGCCTGGTGAACCTGATCAGCAGTCTTAAGTTGCATGCAGGCGAAGCATCTCAGTCTAAACAAACAACCAATCCTGAAAAAAAGGAAGTGGTTAAAGCGGGGAGTGAGGGTCCCGGAGGACAGTCAGGGACCACACTGCTAGCAGACCACTGACGCGCCTGGAAAATGTGAACAACACACATGAAATGCTTTCAAAGAACACATAATGACATATGCTTGAGATCATCTTGCTACATGCATACATTGTGCATGGAGTTAAAGCCCCCGCCCCCTCTTGTGTGTGTTTAATCTGCAGGATCCTGGATATGCAACCTTTCTGTTTGAGCATCTCCAAACACCTGGGAACCATGAAGCTGGTGTCAGCTGTTGCCAGGTGTGCTTCACGTCTCTCCACCAACTGAGGCAGGAGGCCTTGCAGACGCTCCACGCTCCCATTCTCTCCTTCAGCTCAGACATGGCAGCGCTGCCCACTACATCCTTTTTACCACAGCCCGCTAGATTCACTGTGTCGTCCTCCAGTGTCCATGCAAAACAACTGTCCAAAGGCCAACCGGTTGCCCACTCTGTCCTGCCTTTGGGGGAGCGGCACAGGGTACCAGGCTGGTCACAGAGCCCCCCCGTCTCTTCGGGACCTAAGACAAGTGTCCAGGTGACAGTGGCAGGAGGGCAACTCAGTGGATCCCTGAGCACCGTCACCATTCAGGCTCAGCAGTACCTCGAGGGCATGTGGAGCATCTCCAGGGTCAACAACTATCTCCCCCAGCCCAAACCGGTATGTATTTAATGTAATATTATAAAAGGTCCTTTAATACGTAAAGGAACAAAATAGGGAAATTATAAGCAAAAGTGATAATGAATATGCCAAATCAAGAAAGATTTATCGTTAAAATGAATTGTTAAAACCTGATTAATCAATATTATTGTTAATTAGTCAATGAAATAATTTTTCTCCTTCTTTTTTCTAATTGTGCTCTAGTTTTGTCACTACAAATGTTACATTTCAGAGCTTTATAGAAGATGAAGGTCTGCAGAGAATGTGTAAGTCAGAACTCTGCAGGAGTGCTGACCTCTCATTCCTCGGTAGTCAAAGAGCCTGAGTGATCTGAGGTCAGAAGTCATGGCAACACTAATCTGCTGACCTCCTCAAGGGCATTTCAGATGACCACCCCACAGTGTCACCATAACTATTCTCTCATGTTGGATAAGCATGAGTGCTTTGTGCTTTGTTTGGTGTCTAAGACACTTGGACTTTTGTCCATAGCGTCATGGGGTTATTCATGCTATACCATGCTTGATTACAACTTTAAATATTTGAATTGCACGTTTTTTTGTCAAAGGTGTAATTATTGTCAGTGATTTCTAGCATGTTGCTGACTACTGATATGAAGGTGTCTTTTTTACTGATGTGTCTCTTCCTGCATTAACAGGAACTTCTGGTCTGCACTTTAATATTTCCCATCATATATACAAATTGTAAATGTTGCCATTTCTGTCAACTGTGTTGACATCTACAGGCTGTTATGGGTCTTGGCCGTGTTATTCCTTCCTTTCTGCTTGACAATTGAAGACAGATTTTCACTCCTCCCTTTAATGTCAACAAGTGCCTTCAGAGATGGTTTATGGGAGGCCATCAAAAGCTTTTAACTGCATGTAAGCAATCTAGGGCAAATCAAACAGCCTTGCACAGAAGGGAGAGGCTGACTTGTGTTCTCCATCTATGTGTCTAAAAGCAATTAGTGGCTCTTGGAGCTGGGATGAGTTGCTCAATGCCACATAGCGGAGGCTGGGGCCCTTCTTGGACAGAGAGAAATGTTCCTTCAGGACATGAAGTTACAAACACAGCAGAAGCTTGTTTCTTTCATTAAAACCAGATCCTTCAGACAAATGACAAAACCCCACACACTCGAGGATTGGAAGTTATGCTGTGCTGAAAGGCACAAGCTTTAATTCATTATTCTCTCTTGGTTTATTTTGTGGGGAATGCGTGCAGTGTTGTTCAGACAAAGAAGCAGAGATGGACTTTGTGTGTTAGACAGAAATACTTTTTAGTGTGTTAACCAGGGAGCCTGGGGCGCTCCCACACATTATAGGGCACCTTGAATCTTCCATTTGGGAAAAGGCTCTGGTTAACATCTGGGATGATGTTTGTGGTTGTTGGAATTGAAACTATCTGGCTCCCTCTTTATAATTGGCTGACACTGTTTCATATTAGTTTAGCTGCCTGGAGTTGAGCAAATGGTGCAAAAACGCAGTTTTCTGAGAAAGAGAAGCTGCAACTTCACAATTTCTTTAATATTTATTTATTTAATTAATAAATTAATAGTTTTATTTGACTTGAACAACAAAACCAGAACAAGATTGACCCAAATCTGCGATTCTCCCTTTGCTCCATAAAATCCACAACCACATGTGTGCTAATCTACAAAGACCAAGTGCTCTTGACCCATGAGTGTTTCCGATATTGGCCCACTGGTTGTCTGCTGCCATGGCTTTCTCCATTGCCACCAATTTGAAGCCCAGCAGAGGGTCTTGGTGGCTGCTTCTTTGGTGCAGCTGGGCTCGCATGGCAGTGTGCCACAGAATGACAAGAGTAGAGATGTGTACAGGCAGGAAAGGGAAGGAAAAATCCCAGTCTTGCCAAATTAGGAAACAATTACAAAACACAGCAATTATTTTTTGGTATTTGCTTATAGACAGTGGAGAGAAAGTTAAATGTCAGGATGTTTACTTGATTGCTACTCTCATACACTCCAGTGTTGTTAAAGGTGAATTCTCACCTCAGTTGGTTTCTGTTGGTTACAGAGGCCAGCAAAGAATGACAGCCAGATTAACACTAGGCCTATTTCACTTCAGCAGTAATCGTCTGTTGACCACTGGTATCATAGGTCACAGGGGAGTCCTGGTACTCTCCGCAGCTGAGGAGAAGATGGTCGGCAACCCTGCTCACTTCAGACTTCACAGGAAGCACTCTCCCGAACTCTTTTTCTCTCTTTCGACTCTACATTATGTCCAAATCTCTCTCGCTTTGTCTCTTTCCCTCCTCCCTTTTCTGCCTTTTCTTTGCAGTGGCAAACCAAGGCAAAGGGATCAGGGAGGGCTGGGGGGTTAAAGGGTGGAAGACCAGCTCATTACTGACTCTCGGTGCAAACGGCTGAGCACACATGGCTCCACTGACACAGCCTAATTACCTGACCAGGGGACAGATTGTACTTTTCAGCCAGAATCGGGGCCAGTCCAGGTCCAAGGCTACAGAGAGCAGCTTTGCTGAAGGGCTTAAGATCCCAGTCTTAATGCCAGGAGAATACTCTTTGACAGGCACTGTGATGAGCTCAAGTGTATGTGCCCCTATATGTGTGTTTGAGTCTGTAGTTTATCCGTTTTGAGCACACACCCCAACCCCACATATGCCCAGCTGTATGCTTCTGAAATGATTTGCCACTTGATTTCAAAACCGACACTACACGGACTCAATCAGTGACAGATTTGATGAGCTATGCACATCAGCTTCCTGTACGGCTGCGTGTGAAGTGCTCTAGTCTTCCGTGCCAAAATGTAATGGGTCTACTTCCCTGGTATGCGTGGAGTTCCTAACCTGTTACTGACACCAGCATGTTGTGCGGCTTTCCACTCTGGCGTCTGCGTGGGAATCTGTATTTTGCTCACTTCAGTTTGCAGCCAGTTTTTCCATGGTGTGCTCCTCAAGCCATAACTTACAACGCAGCTTGATATCTGACTTAACCTCCATGATGAAGTCTCAAGAGAGAAAAACCAGACCTCTAAAACAAGGCTGTGATTCGTAACTCTGATAACAAGCTCCAAAGGAAGAAATGGGAAAGTGGGAATTCACGAAGAACATACATGCCGGTCCACCACCCAGTGGTCAATGAAGCTTTTCTGGGAAAAGATAATGCACCCATGCATTAATATAGCAACACTTTGTAGTGCATGTAAAGCTAACAGTGGTGGCACTCTCATGTGAATGTCAGAATGTAAGTATGTCCTCACATCCTGATGTATAGCATTCACATGTCAGGCTTTGCATATAAATAGTGCAGCTGTCAGTCTGTGTTGACAAATGACAGATAATAGAAGGCCATACACTTTAGAAAAAAGATTGTTAAGGATGTTATTTTAGTTGCCAAACATGAATCTAGGGCAAACACTGAGGTGGTAAATATGCAGAGGGCCTGAACTGTGTTTATAATACATATCCTGTCAAATGGCACTGAGACTGTTCATAACCGTGAAGAATGTTCATGTGTCAGCATTATGAATGTTTTTAGGAAAACTTTGGCCTTTATTTATTTAATTTCCGTTGCTGGAAAGCTACAGATGTCAGATGCTATTGATCATTGTCTTGCTGGATAAACTAGCGGCTCCAGTGAGGATTAACCTTTTGTCATTATGGCGACTCCAGCTGAAGTCTAGTCTCGCAGTTGGCTTTTGGCATGTGTAATTAGCTCTCTCTACTCCTTCAGTTGGACTATGAGCAATCAGTGGACCACTGCAAGCTCTGGAGCTCCAGCTGAATTGTTATGCTCCATCCACTGAACTACACCAGTTTTAGCTTCAAACCTATTTGTGCAACTGATGTCATGCTATAATGACATTATTGTGGAACAAATATAGTGCCAATACACAGTTTTTTGTAGATTCAGTGAACAAAATATTGTATTTACAGGTGATTTTCTCCTTTATCTTTTTAGGAGAAGAAGAAGCTTTAAAAATCTGATTAATACTGGTCTTTATCCAGCTCCAAACCTACTGCATTTATGGCGAAACTGGTATAGCTGTAAATAGATGACCTACTGCAGCACATACATAACAAATTCAAAGACATACAGGTGTTGTACACAGTGTAGCTTTGGCTTTAGTTACCAGTTACAAAATCAAGATGGTGCCGCAGATGGCTGCCTCTGTGTGTTTGTGCACATAGTTTTTTCTTATTTTGTGTGTTAAATCAGTGTTCTGTTAAATTTTCTATTTAGTGGTTTTATTTAATTTTTTCTGTATATATCTATGCTTTTGTTGGCACCCATGCACCAAAACAAATTCCTTGTATGTGTAAACCTACTTGGCAATAAATCTTGTTCTGATTCTGATTCTGATTCTGATTCAGAGGCCAAGGGCTGAAACAGATGCAGCTCTCCTCAGGTTACTCCTGTTCAGTTACCGAGCTTCCAGAGCAGGGTGTGCTCATGCAGTCACAGGTTTGACACCTCGTAAACATTTAAGCTACAGATTAAATCTCATTTCTCACATTGTTGCAGATTGTTTGCTCCCTTCGAAAGTTGCTCTTAGAATGTCAAAGTATAACTCAGGAGGGTGACATGTTTCTTGCTGCTGATGAGTAAAGTGCCAAATTAGCCATGGAGGTATAGATATAATCTGGAGCAGAGTGAAGTAAATTGTTAGTGATTTAATTACTAATTGAATGTGGGTTATCACTTAATTACAGTAGACTACAGCCAGAGCAACCTCGAGAGTGTTGCCAAAATCAATGAATGGTGCAGCATCCTTGCTGTTCTGCTGGGAGCTCTCTGCTGTGGATACTGCTGACTCCTGCTAACTGGTGCTGGCTGCAGCAGCTGCCTGTCCATCTGTGGCATAGGGGGAGTAAATGGAGTGGAAGAAAGGTGGGCAGGCGCTGTAAAACTTTTAAATGATGGTTATGGTCTTATCTCTGTATCTGTGTGTCAACAGACCCAGGGCTTGATGGGGGAAGCAGACAGGGATGTCACCTCCTCGGAGGCCACAGTCACCACCATGACCACCAGCACCAGCAGCAGCACCAGCAGCAGCAGCAGCAGCGGCGGCGGCACCCTGACGCCCTGCCGACTGAGGAGCTCCAGCCAACCGGGACTCCCAGTGCCCGTCACCAATACATCCGCCTCCTCTCATTCTTCATCTGCAGCAGCCTCCTTCTTCATTAGGTAAGCATCTTCTCCGTTCTGTCAAATCATACCATGGTTTTAGAGAGACTAGATTGAGCTTTTGTGATGCTAAATGGAGTGTTTAAGGTTCGTGTGAGCTAGTGTGAGTACACACCTGCATGCATTCATGCTCCTGTGTGTTTAGGTGTACACAGGAGAGCTGAAGAGGAGATGTGCACAGACTCGCCTCTCGAAGGTCGTGGTTCATGGTGTTAACTTCCATGTGGGGCACCTATTCCATGGAGATGTTGTTCTTTCCATGGTTGAATTATAGCATTGCCTTGGGATACGCACCATCATGGGACTAAATGAACCTTTATTTACAGGCACCACTGCCTATGAATGGATAATAGAATTACATAATTCGATATGAAGAGGGAGTGTGTCACGAAGGGGCTTAGGTTAAAGCCAAGTATTGTCCTGAAGTATTTCATGTTTATGTATTTTTTCTTTGTTTTGCTTCTTCAAATTTAAACAGCTCTTCTTCACATTTTGCAGCTTTGCAGGACTGTTTGTATTTTCGTGAAACCATTTGATGCCTGTGTCTCTCAGGCTGAGGGAGGCTTTTTCAGCACTGCCGATGTTGTTGTTGCCCCGGAGAATACTTCACCCTCTCCAGGCGTGTGGATGGCTGGTGAAATGTGCTATATTGTCATTGATAGATTCCCTGGCAGGCTGGTCAGTGCATACATTCCCTGTCTCTACTCTCTGAGGAGTGCTATGCCATAATGAATGTTGGCGAAAGGGAAGCTGGCTAAGAATGATGCATAGGACCATTGAAACTCTGCACCACAGGAGGTGAAGGGACTTGTGGAGTGTGACAGGAAGCCCATGGGGGAACTGTGGATATAAGCTTTTCTCCAAGCACCCCAAATGGAGTTTGTCTTGCCAGCTTCCACAGGGTCAGAGCATATCTGTGGGACCATGAGGCCTCTCCTTTGGCTAAGGGGACATTCCAAATCCTCAACTAAATGTGCAACTTCCTGTGTGTGCCGCTTCCCGTCACAAGAGCAGTAGTCCTGAACAACAGGACTGGCCCTCTGCTAGACAGGGTTAATTCCTGACCCTGATTTATTAGTTCTCATGTTTTCTTTGGACCTAAGCTCAAAAAGAGTAGCATAGAGAGCCATGTCTAGCCAGCCAGTGTGGGCTCAGTGCAGGGAAAAAGAGGGAGGTGGACACTTGTTTTTTCCCCTGTAGCAGGTCCTGGTGGGGCAAAGAGGGTGTAGGTGGAAGTACAGCAAAGGGTTCCACCTTTCATTTCAACCCAATGATATTTTGCTGCCAAGAATGTGGTGTTTTACTTGGCCCAGAGAAACACAATGATGATGGGCTAGCTTTAAACAGGTTTACATTCCGCAGATACAGAAAAGGGTGGTGGAGATGCACTGTGCTTGATTTTAGGCACACACCCTTTTCCTGACCCTCTGCAGCTGTTGCCTGCAACAGGAATATCATCATCATCATCATAATCATCATCATCTTGTTATTGTCCTTGTTTCATTTTTTTGTATATCATTGCTGATTGAAATGTAAATCCTCAAAAGTCAAAACGAATTGAATCAATCAGCAGATTTTCTTGTTGCCCTGGGAGCGCTTGAATAAAAAAAAGGAAAGCGATGAAGTGAGTGCCCTTCATGTTTTAGACTTGATTGAAAACTCATATCTGATTAGTATTCCTTTTTGTTCTCAAAAGATACAATTAGTGGGATGCATGTGTAAAGCCTGAGAGCCCAGGATGTAGGAGCAGAATAACCAAATAGCAGTTTCTACCCCAATGGAGTGAGGAAGGCTCCTTAGACACTTGTCTGACATTCACTAACACCGTTCCACTCAGAGATGAAATTTTAATTAGAATGCAATTAACTAGAGTCTAGCTGCTGTAGCTGTTCAGCTGCTGAGAGAAAAGAAAAGCATTGTGAACAAAAGCGATCCATTCACTTTTTCATTCCAAAAATAAGTCAACCATTCAACTGGTTAAAAAAAGCATTTCATTTGTTTAATTTAAGATGTCTTCTGAGTTGAAAAATAATTTAGCTATAACTACTCTTATAGAGACCAGCAGGTCAGAGTCACATTGTGACCATTTCTGTGCACAAATTAGTAATGTGTTCTGTCTAAATAATTCATTAATCATGCTGTCAAATTACTTTAGTATTGGGTAAAAGTGTTAAGTTATAGGAACTGAACATACAGAGTGTTTAAATTACAGAATGTGTTCCCTCAGATTCTCAGTATTAAGTTAATGCATTCATTGCGGTATATATACTGAGTTTTGGCTGTTCAATGCAACATTTTATTATTTTTCATTCCTAAAACATATTTTATGGCATACGAGATTATTAATGTAATTTGTGTGGACATGTTTATAAAATGTGAGGAGCAAATTATAATTAATTAATTTGAAGGAAAAAGTTATTAATTAAAGGGAACAAATTACTCATTTATACATGAATATCATACTTTTTTACCCATATACCTTCCAGGCTGTGCAGATAAATCAGAATGTGCTTTTACTGTCTGTGCTGTTGCTCATGGCAGAACGTTCCCATAGACGTCCAGCTATGAATATTATCTTGTGATGCTTCTATTTGCAGAAACTACAAACATGTCTTTGATCACACAATGAATGAACGCATCTTTCAAAGCATTTAGGACATTCCGGTAATAAAGACGTTCTTTTATCCTTCTTCCTGCCTCTGGTAATTGTGGAGACCTGATATAAAGATGACCCCAGGGTCAGTAATGAGCAATTGTCAATTAGACTGACTATACAGTCGCAGGGAGACGGATAGAGTCAAGGGTCAAACTCTGACCGGATGGTGTGTATTTGTGTGCATTTGTATAATGTGTGTGTCAGAGTATTACTGGGGGTGGGGGTAATGGTTTTAGAGCCATGTGTTCAGCTGACTAGCACGTTAAGCACTGATTGCCTTGTGACAGAGCATATGATTAGTGTATTGACACGGCATTGTGTAATGAAACCAAGCGAGCTCACAGCAGGGGCTAGAAGATGTGGCTAACTGCGGCCTTGCAGATCCTTCTACCCATCTTTCTGTTCCATTAACACTTGCTGATTGTGACGGGTTGTTTATTACCCACTGTGCTCGTGGGATTTCTCAGTGCACACTGCAGAGGAGTCGACTGCTCAGTTTGCAGTCTACTTTTCTCAGCGTGCTCATTTCTGCATAGGAGCAGGAGACAGTTTTCATGGTCTATTGTTGGTCCCTTGTTTATCTTCGTTTGGCAGGGGGCTAGTCCCTATGTCGTTTTTGCTGCCTCACACTAATCATACTCAGGAGAGGGAGGATTTACTCATTCTAAAGATACATGTGGGTAATGAATAAAGGAGTAGAAGACCTTGGAGACACAAGTCGGTAGAGGATTCAGGGACATTATAGACTTCAGAGGTGGCACACAGGCTGGCGAGTGGGCTGTTGCAGGGGCAGGGCGGACAGCTGTTTGCTGGAATGCAGCCCTTGAGGAGTGTGAGGAGGAAGTGATTTTATGGTTGTCCATCGCCGCCCTGCAGCTGCTGCCCAGGTGAGTGTTTGTGCAGTAATGACTGTAATTGTGCAGAAGGAATCCTCCTGTAATTGTGGCAGCAGGGCCATTTAGCCTCTGTTCTCCTGCACACACAAGACCCTGTCTTTGTGTCAGCAACACTCACTCTGCCCTTCATCCCCCAGGCTGCTCTGAGTAACCATAGAAACAAGTCATTAGCTTGTGGGAATAAAATGTGACTGATTTTTCTTTCAAAAGAGGAGATTGGAAATCAGGAAATTGAAATAGCCCTCTTTGCTCCACTGGACTATAATTTAGTCAGAGGGAGGGAAAAGCATCTCTTTATTAATGAGTGTTGCAAAGTGGAAGCACTACAGGATCACACATGCTTGTTCTTGTTCTGAACAAAACATGTTGAATGACTTCCTGAAGTTTATTGTTTAATAAATGTATAATTTGAAGTTTCCATGAGGAACTTGGCCACTGAGTCCATTCTGTTCATTTTTAAAGAAGGTGGCGATGCTAGCATGCGTTGCTGGGGGGAAATACAGTAGTTCTAACTTCTTTCATAGTAGGAGTGATCAATACAGAGAGGCTCGGAGCAGACAAAGCAGGAGAGTGCTGTGTTTGGTTGTCTGCGCTGTGATTGACAGCAGGGATTTCTGTCACTGACAAATAGGCAGGACAGATTATGTGGAGCAGAGGGGTTTGCTGAGCACAGTGGATGTGGACCACATGGCAGGGGGATATAGATACAGAGCAGGGCAGTAGCTGCCTGGGACGAATGTGCTTGTAAATGTTGTCATTCAGAAGGTGTGCTCGGGCTGATGCTCCATTCTGACAGCATCACAAGCAGGAGGTCTGCACCTGTGGAGGAGAATATTGGATTCACTACCATGGGAGTGAAGTAAGTTATATTGTATGCAGACAACATTGAGCTCACTTGGATGTCAGGTACTCCTGTTGTGTGGGTTTGTGTTGTACGTGCAGCCAAATGTTTGTGTTGGTTTTTGATTCTGTCTGTTGAGCTGCGTTGTCTATTGTCTTTTCTTTATCCCTCCCCCTCTCTCTATCTTTCTTTTTGTGTTGCTCTCTCTTTTTCGCTCTGTGGAATGTGCAGTTTTGTGCAGTCAGAGTTGGACTGTCTGCTCCCTGGGGGTGAGAGGGTAATGGTTTTGTTGTCAGGCCACAGTGAGATGGATTCCTCCACCAAAGCGAGAGTGTGAGCAGAATGTATAGCATGGCAGAAAACATACTGCTGAAATGCTGGCTCCATTTTGAGGAAACAGCCACAGTGGAGATGACATGTTAAAAGTACCTCTACCTCCAGAGAATGACAAATGAGAATTGATTCATATCAATCTGTTGAATCTGAGCAACACATGCCCAGGGTAAAGAATGGCTCATCAGAAGAATTGAGTGGGTGGTAGCTGCAATGGTTGAGCTGATCTGTGGTATTTGTCTTTGTTTACTGTTGGATAAAACACCAGCTGGCATTTTCCTGCCATAATCAGGCTGATGGGACTAATGGCTGCCTCCGTGCAGCGGCAGACACAGTGGCAGCACCAGCTGAGGCCATGAAGGGGCTGTAGCCTGTAGATAAACCCAGGTGTGAATCCATCCAAGGCCTGTCAGGCGCCGTCAAGGCTGAGGTGTTGATGGAGATCCAGCCTGGCCTTGCAGCCTCAGGGATCTACAGCAGGTAGATACATCCCACTACCATCATGCATCTTCTCATCAACTCACAGCAATATGTCGCCTCCCCTCTGACTCATAATCCTCCATAATCCTACTATCAAGTAACATAATTGTTTTCTGATATAGAGATACAGATTTAATCTTTACTGTATCTAACACTGCTACAGAAAGGTCCATGTTCAGACTCATATATTGCATGCTGCACAGGAGTATACTGAATATTGCATGAGAAATTCTTATTTGGATTCTGTGTGTTGCTCTTCACATAATCTACGTTCAGAAGAATTTGCTTCGCAGCTGAAGTTCCCTTGCCTCTTTCCGGGTGTCTGTCTCGTCCATGGGATATGATAACATGGTGTGATAGTGCTGTGGCCCTGCAGCACAAGGGTGACGGGCAGTGTAAAATCTCTTGTGCCTGTCATCATGAATGGCAAACAGCTCCAGTGATAGAGAAAAGAAAAAAGCAGAGGGTTTGTCTCAGCTTGCGTGAATGATAACCCGGTGCCCTTTCCCCTGTTCCCCCAAATAAATCCCTGAGTCAGGAAGTCTGTCTGGCCCACTCACATAGCCTGCAGGGGGGCAGTGGAGGGAGGGGCGACAAACAAAGAGCTGAAGCGCTGACTCAAGCCTGTGCACTTACCCTGGGTCCACGTGTACTAAGCCCTCCGGGGAGAGGGGAAAGCACTGCCATCCACTCCTGACAGATCCCTTTCACACGCAGAGAAATGAGAGGATGTAGAGCATAGACCTCTCTCCTGTAGGCTTGTCACCTAACATAGGGCTGCCTTTGTCCCTCAGTATGTTGGTATGGATGATGAAAAGGCCAGGTTGTGTGCAACTAGTTGAGTGTGGGCAACAAAGGTCATGCCCTCGGCATCAATCTATTTCCAGCTCTGTTTGCCTTCCCACATCGGGCATTCCCCAACTGGATAACGACTCTAATATCTGCCCACATGACTCCATGATCAGTGCATTAGTGTTTAGTTATCATGCTCGACTATCATTCTCTAACCCTCATCCTGGTGAATGGAAATTATTTATCATGCCTGTGGGGGCTGAGGGATGCCATCTAAACCTATTTAATGTCCCTCAATGAAACGTGTCATGCAAATGAAATCTATTATCTTTGTCATTACGACTGCAGTCACTTCTGCATTGTAGTTGAGACGCAGTGTTAGAGTCTTGTGGAATAATAAAGAGGGAATAGCAATAGCTGGTGGCAGGGAATGTGAATTTTATGACCTATTGTGTGCAGATGCAAAATAGAGCCTGTGGCCTCTGCTCCCATGAGCTGCTGTTATGTCTTACGATCCAGAGAAACAAAGATGGATCCTGGTGGGGCTTCTCAGGCATCACTGCTCCTCAGTGCTCTGCTTCACCATGGCCTTCTATTCAACATGATAGCTACCTAATCAGTGGTAGTAGGCTCATTTCCACAAATGCTAGTGCTTTATTTTTTCCAGAAACATACACATATTGCACCCCTATCCTTCTGTCTGTCAGTGGGAAGGGAGGGCCCAGCTTACAGATGGAGCTCAGATTATCATTGAGGCCATTGTCCGGACAGGTGGTTTAGTGTTCACCTCATCTCCCACAGCCTCAATTGCTTTTTTTATATCCAAAATGCCAAATGGCAACTGCAGGGAACTAAAACAAAGGAAATATGGGACTGATGAGACTGATGAAACATAATGTGCATTGTTGTTAAAGTTTATTATCTGAAAAATGTATAAAATTAACCTTTGGCTTCACTGTAGACTGATGCAATAAACACACAATCAGCCACATTAAGGCACAGGTGAATCACAATAGTGCTTCCACATCATTTTTGCACTACAATGTTCTTCCTAATGGAGAATAAGTCAATATAAACAGCTATTGTGTAGGAATATTATACCCTCAACCTTTTCTTGACCAAACAGTTGAGTCAGTGCAAAACTACTGTATCAAACTAAAAGTAACAAGGAGGCTTCTGTCGCTGCTTTCTGCATGAACATCATCTTCAATGGAGAGGATTATTGCCTGTAATCGGTTCACGACCCAGCACGTGAGAGCCAGCTGCAGTGTGTTAAAAATCCCATTATCCCCATATGCTCTATGTGGCCCAATGAGAGTCGGTGTGTGTGTTTCTGTGGTTGACTTTATGAGTGTGTGATACAGGATAAACTGCTTAACTTGGAATAATGTGGTTGTAGCCACTAACGTCTTAGTGGCTGTTCTCTACGTTCAGGGCCACATTTCCCCATGCAGTTAGATTAGTATTCCCTTTCCTATATACTTCTGTGATGTGTTTATTGATCCAAATGATCATTTCTTCCTTTCATCTAAAGACAACTCATCCTCTACTCTGAGATCTGCTATCGTGGCATCTTCCTGACAGTACAGCTCATTTCACCTGACTTGGACCCCCTCTAGTTTTTGTTGGGTTGCCTATTGACTTGAATATAGATGAAAGATTAAGAAACACATGTTAGAACTCCCCTCCCCCTGCGTTCTGTCTTGCTGGACGGCCCGCTGATTAATCACTCCCAAATGTTCTCAGCAGCCTGCGGGCCTGTTTGTTGTGATAGCCTCTGTGTGGAGAAGTGCAAATAAATAATCGCTAGGTGTCTTACCCTGGCAGCAAGTGATTAATGAAGCAGAGAAGTGGAGCAGAAGTATGTTGGCTTTCTTCCCCTCTGTCTGTCTCTCCCACACTCATCATGCTCTTAAGATATTCTCCATTCTAATATGGTGTTATCTATCAATCTCAGAGGACATTATATTTGATCAGGGAGGCATTCCGTGTTAATAATAGTTGTCATTCGATTCTTTTACATGAAATATCCTGCCTTCACTGTGTACTCAACTCAACTCAACAAATTTCTGAGACCAGGAACGTCACTCAGTCGGTGATGACTTGATAGGAGTGCCAAAAGTTCTTCTGTGCATGCCCTGAGTAGTACAACCTACCTGACGTTTTCAACGGAAGACGTGGGTGGGATGGTGGGTGAATCAGAGTTCAACATGTTTATTGAGAAAGTTATTCCAGATTCTCTGCAGTCTTGGAGAAGAGCGCAGAAGAATACCTGGAGCAGTGTCTGAGGAGCAGAGTGAAAATGCACTGAAAGAGATGAAAGCAGCTGTTAATCTTTGTCAGCAGAGCCAGGGGTGGGGAGGCTGCAGTCTGCAGAGCAGGGAGGAACATGTCTTCATTATCATCTGTCACCCATCAGCTGAAAAGTGAATTTTCTTTCAAGTCTTTTATTTTTGCTGCCTGAACCAATTTAGATGTAATAGCTGAGCATTTTCCCCACATGCATCCAAAACTGCAGTTTTCTGGAAGCCTCTTGTAAACGAGTTAGGGTCAATTGGTAGAGATTTTCGAGGACCTTATGACTCTCATTGCGGGTATTTCCAATTCTTTCCACAAGAGGCCTTAAATTGGGCCTTTTATCTCATTGACTGACAGATGGTTCCTGCAGAGCTAATGCCCTGTACTTTGTTCACCTCTCCATGGCCTAATGTTCAAGCTAGTTAAGGCCATATTAGCAAGATGTGATCCTGAATGCTTGGAAGAACAATAAAATGAACTGTAAATAGATTATAGCCCCTGACTTTTACTCTTAAATGTCCTTCCTTTGCTTGTCTTAAGCCCCCCTTAAGCCCCTGGCAAGAGAGCTTTGTGGCCTTTCAGCGCAGGGTGTTCGGGGGAGTTGGTGTGTGTGTGACTAGGACGATGGGTGTAGGGTGCTTGGAGATGCAGTGTTTTATGGGTAGCATTAAATAGAAAAACACAGGATGTCAGTGTTACCGCAAGAAGGGTTTGTCAGACACTCCTGTGGAGCATTACTATACTAAAATATTCCCTCCGCCATTATTAAGGATTTAACCTTGGCACAGACACAGAGCACCTTTTTTTGCAGTCTTTTGGAAAGTGCGAATCTGTTAGCCCGAGCCTTTTCTTCTTGATCTGATGTCCAAAGGCACAGAAGATAAATCAGCTTAACATAGTTCCCTTGATATTTCACAACAAAATCAGAGCAAAATTAATTAAGAAGTTGTTTATACCTCTGTGTTGATATTAGCCAGTGCTTAAATCCACTGTAGCACCAAACCAGGCTTTCTTGAATATTGATGAGTTTTTTTTACTTTTTGGCGCCAACTGTTCCATTTATTCTTGGCCGACTGGGGATTCCCATCTTTGGGAATAAAGCAATTCCAAGCTGGCTGTGGCATAGTCCCAATGATCATTTTTTCCTGTTTCTTTCTCAGGCAGAAAATGATTTACCTCCACATGGACAGTGCCTCCCTGGCACCGAGCCAGTACTGCTGATCGAAGAGAGGACTTGGCTGTGCACCCTGCTGCTCCCTCTCTCACTGCCTCTTTCTGTCTCTCTTCCTCCTTCGTCTTACTGACTGTATTTGGAAATGTTTTCTCCTATTCCATCTCAGTAATCTGTTCATTTATTATTTTGTCATTGCCATCCTTACCTCTGCACTGCTGTCTTCCCTGTTCCCCACTGCGCCCTTTCTTTCTTCCTCTGTGTTTCAAATGATCTCCCGTCATTCGAGCTATTCTCCAGAGGATGCCCTAATCCCCCGTTTTCCACCTCAGTCCACCGACCGTTTCAAAAGAGTTTTGAGGAGACTGTGACTGAACAGGTTTACAAACCACAGGTAGAATTTAGGACTTTATTTACGCAAAGCTGCATGTTTCTCTCTTGCTATGAAAGGCAAACTGTTTGAATCTCTGACATGAAGTGACAAGTCAGTTGCACAAGACATCATGAGTTTTTTTGGGGCCGAATGTTTTCTTTTCTATGACAGCACATTGTATTCACAGATGTTACATGAATGCATTTAGCCTTACCTAATTGGCCGGGGATTGGTGCAGTGAAGATGTGCATGCAGTCAGCAGTCAGCACACAAATGATGCCCCAATTTGGTATTCTGTGTCCAAGGCCAGGCACTGTGCAGGAACAAAAGGCTTGGAACACCTTGTTGGAACAAAGAGATTTTCTTGACGGCCTTGGTCCAATGTGTTTGGAACATGCCAGACTGGATGTTGCTTAGCTAACTGGACATCACATTCTTTGCTGTCTGGTTTAGCTAGGATCTGTTTATCTATTTCTGGGGATTTATTGTATTAATCCTGGCCTGGAGGTGTTTGGCCACTTCCTGCAAACTGCTGTTGTGTAACCCGACACAGGAGAGAGGAGCTCTACCTTCAGACTACTGTTAAAACAGCCAAGCGGGAGGAAACAGGCTGGCAGTCAGTTGAAAGCTTCACAGCTTTGGATTGATAAGATTCAACTGACAGCGTTGATAAGCCTGTTGGTTCTCTCTTCCATTTTAATGTATCCTGGGCTGCCATAGGAGAGAGGCAACACATTTTTCAAAATGACCAAAAAGATCTGGGTTTTGGTTGATGGTAATCTGAATCTGAATGATAAGACAGGCATGCTGCACGAAGGGGTCTGTCTGTTTCTGTATCTCTAGGTGGGAGCTTTTTAGCAGCTATTTCTGTGAAGTAAAATTCTACTTTTTTGCGACAATTAACATTTGATCCACATTCACGGATTAATCACTGTATTCAAAATGTTGCAGCCTCAGGAATTATTTGTTGTGAGTGATTTAGGATAAGGGAGAGGAAGTGAGAAAACGAAATTAATGTTTATACCTGTGGTCCCTTGATTGCAGGGGGACTTTAGAAAGGAGACAGGCTCATTACCAGACTAAACCTCAGCGCCACACAGGAGGCTTGGATCAGCTTTGTCATACATTCAGCAGCCTATTCCTCTGTTATTGTCCCCATGTGGCTAATGCTGTGACTAAGGTAACCCGAATCCGCATAGTTCCTTGGTTATTTTAAGAGCCCACCCTATGTGCCCACCCCCTCCCCTCGGCTTTTACTGTTGGGGTAATGCATATATTTATACATAAATGGCCATACATCTGGGGGATACTGAGCCTCACAGCCTACTTTGAATCCATTTAGATACAGCTACAATAGCTGACTCTTAGAAAAAGTGTTTTATTATGTGGAAGCATTTGTCTCATACTTAATGATCGACATCCTGGCCTCGCTAGTAAATCTTGTCTGGGTGGGCCTTCTTGCTGCCAGGGCTGATTGGCAGAGTATGACATCATCTCCCCTTGTCTGTGCACCATATGACTTTGTGTGTGTTCACTGGTTGATGTCACGTTTGCTTAATCACCACTGAATCTACGCTAACCCTAACCACAGACCACAGCCATTGAGGCCAGCACAGAGATGCAGATTTGTTTTAATCCAACCAAAGTTTGGCAAAGAGCAAACCATACAGCGATGTCTGTCTTCACTGTGGGGGCGGAACATAAGTCTGGTGCACTTGCTTTAGCCGAACTAAGTCTGTATTTCTCTAACAGTTGAGCTCAGTTGGTAGATTTATGTTATCCCCCACACCTTTGGGGCAGAGGGCTGTTTGATCGTGTCAAGGGCAGCCCATCAATAAGACAGTGTGTACTGATTTTAGCTGTGGGGAGGTTTCCCATTGATTACCTTATGACTCAAAAACATAGCACCTCACCTGATAGACCAACACACATCCAGCCCAATCAATCATGACCATCTGCTGATTTGGCATTTTAGGCTGGGCAGTGTCTCCAGAACACAACAACATGGTTTCATGCACCCATCTCTAAAAATCTCACAAATGCCTTTACTACTGAGTTCTGGACAAATTGTGAATGTCTCCAGCAGCGAGTGAACCTGACTCATTGTGCTGTAGTCATTATCATTGCATGGTGTTGAGGCTGGCTGGAGCCCAGTATTCCCATCTCCATTCATGAAGAGCTACGCCAGCCTGGTAATCAGCGGCAGCGTGAGGCAGACTCACTGTGGGGGGGATAAAGCAGTAGGATATCAAACCCACTGATCTGATCGCTGCATGAATGGCCAGAGCAGCCTTATCTTGTCTGTGGAGGGAAAAAAAGAGAATCACAGAAAGGAAATGTCAAGGAAAGTAAATGTGGCCAACATGGTAATTAACCACAGAAAGGGGCTACCTAAAGAGCTGTATAGCTGGCCGTGAGAACAGAGACAAATTTGCTTAAACAAGCTAATGGGTGCGCCAGCTAATGATTCTTTGGGCCAGAGGAATTTCTCTTGTTAATTTGACAATGCTTGAAAAGAGGGCTGGAGTGATTATTGACAGCAGGCCAAAGTGAAGCTTTGAAAGCAGCGGGCAAACACAGTCATTGACCTCCTCGCCTCCTCCCTCACTGCCACTCCCTCTCCCTCTATAGGAAAGGACGAAATCTAGCTTTCTTGAACAAAGGCACCAGGAGACCTTTTATTTGAAATGATCCTTGATTTTACATCTGTCTTGCTTTGGCTCATTTATATATATTACAATCATTATCTGTCCCCAAGGTCTGTTCATAAGGAGACAGTGACAGATCTGAAGGGCTATCAGGACAGTTCCAACTGTGGCTGTTCCATATTATTACGTCATTTTGATATATAACACTTGAAACCACACTGATGGTAGCAGCAATGAGCACAAGAATAATGACTGGTTGCACTGTCAGGGTGACCAATGTCCACATTAGTATTGTCTTCTGCTCATCGACTGTCGTCAGTCATGATTTAAAAGGGTTCAGTGTAAAAATAGCATGTGGCAAAGCTTCAGGAGACATATCTTGTTCTTTAAAATAAGCCCACCGCGAGCAAATTAAATTGAACACTGCAGAAAAACAGAGGTTAGCATGCTGTGGCAAGGATGAAGGTAAAGGTTATGTGATAAATCAAACTGCTTCATTACTACAGTGTGCTTTCCAAATAGGTAGGCAGTGCTGGGTTTTTATTTTTCAGTGTTTTTTGCATCCAAATTTAATCCAGCGGAGTTCATATAAGGGGCACTGTGTCAGAGGGAGCGAGGCAGAGAGAGCTTGGTGTGTGTTTGTGCTGAATATACTTTCATCTGGCAAGTCTCACACCCACTCTGTCTGCCGATATGTTGTAGTAGGCACTCTGCAGCCAAAGCAGCAGCCTTTCAAACAAGGCTGGCTGGTCTGGGGCTGAGAGGGCTTACTGGTAAATTGGCAGCACTGGGAATACAGGGTACTCTCACCCCGCGCTCGCCCACTCACATGCTTTCATTCCTCTTTTTACCCTTGACCACTGACTGACTACACTCTTTCCCACTGGCCGGCATAAATCTGCCTTTCTGAGATGTCATCTGTTCATTGTCTGTCCTCTCCCTCTCTCTCCTGTGCTCGCACTCTTCGTTTTAATCTCTCAGTTTTCCAATTGAGTCAGAGCATCGCTCATTCAGGCAATCCGTCTTTCTGCTCTTAAGTATATCCTTCCTTATCTCTGTGTCACTCTTTATGATTAATAACACTCTCATTCATCTGGCTAATTACATCCTTCAACAACGGCAAAAAATACAAATGCGCCCAAGTGTACACTCACTACCCGCACAAACACACATACACATACACACTCACGCTCATACATGCATGCACTGTAGGCATACTAACCAAATCTGTTTGAAGTGTGGGACCCTAAAAGAAGAGAAGGCTCCTGTATGCATTAAGTATTCATGTGACGTGTGGGTGTGGGGTGCATACGAGTGTGTCTGCACTGGGGTTAGTTTCAGACGTGTGTGTGTGTGTGTGTGTGTGTGTGTGTGTGGGTAGAGAGAGAAAGAGAGTACTCGCAAATTGCGCCGCGAGCAGCCAGCAATCGAGCGCTGACACCTCGTCTGGCAGTCGGAGAAAAAAGGGGCTGGGCTGAGAAAAGAAAGAGAGAGGAGGGAGGCAGGGAGAGCGGAGGGAGTGTGCGTGTGTGTGTTTGTGTGTGTGTCAGAGAGAGAGATGCAGGGAGAGAGAGAGAGAGAGAGAGAGAGAGAGAGAGAGAGAGAGAGAGAGAGAGAGAGAGAGACGGCAGGACAGCTGCCAGCATTTCTCCAATAGCAGGAGAAGGACAGAGGCGGAACAGGAGTAGGAATTCTCCTCATTCTCAGCCACCTAAGGAAATCTTCCAGCCCAGCCAGGCGTACTGATTCTCTTCCCCTCCTCCTGCGTGTAAGCAGCAGAGACTCTGGGAAGGACCTGGGCATCAGGACCTGCAGCCACTCACAGCAGACACAACACAGTGGATTAACTGAATGAGATACTGCGGGATGAATGCAGAATTGGATGTGAAAGAAGGAGTGGAAAACAGAGTTGGAGAGCAAGCTGTTGCTGGTTTTTTTTCTGCATCGCTGAACTTTTTATGGGTAAGAGGCATGTAAAGAGTTGGGTATCCTTTAGTGGCGTATGAATAGAAGAGGTGCTCCTTCTCATCCTGACTTGCTCCTTGCCTCCTTTTAAGAAGCTCTCTGGACAACCAGCACCCTTCACTGTGAACCTACTGCTTTTTGTACAGGGTACTCATCCTGTCTGCCCACCTACACCCTGCCCCACCTGGAGCTTGTTCCATTTAGTTACTATGACGCCCACGCCTCCTCCTCCTGGTTCTCCCTCCGCCCCCCAAGCTTCGTACAAACCTCTGTGAAATCAAGTGGAACCTCGATGATTACGATCGCGGCAAAGAGGACCCCTGTGCCCCAACTAGTGAGCAGCCTTGCCTCGCTCTGTTCTCGGCGACTGTGCCGGCGTATCAAATGTGCAAGTAATGGAGAACAGTGACAACACAGACATGGACCGCAAAGTTGAACTCTATCAGTTGTCTGTTTTTTGACTATAAGCATAAACTAGACAATGGATTGGAAAGAGCTGTAAGTACACCATACCGGCGTTTTCTTACTGGTGCATGTTGAAATAAACCTTTGGTTTAGTTTGTATAGCACTCAACAGAGCATATATAGTACGTGACTATTTTGTACCAATTTAAAACAGACTTTGTCAGAGCTTCTGCTTCACTAGCCCCACAGTTTCTCCTTTGAGCATTTAGACCAAGTTGTGCAGAGAAACAGCTTCATTAGCATAGTGATTGGGAGTGAACAGGTGGACAAGCTGTGGTGGGCGAAGGAATCCGATCCTCTCTTCACTGCCTATTTTCCATTCACTGATCATGCAGTTGGGTCAGGCAGACAGAAGAAGAGAGAAGGAGGGAGGGAGAGGTAGAAAGAGAAAGTGACAAGCAATTAATTTCCCTGTGTATGTGTGGTTGTGGTGGGAAAAAAACCCAGTGATATCATCATCATTTTTCTCACCTTGTATTGAAGAACACGTGGGCACCGATCGTCATTGTGCAGCATGAATTAAACCTCAAGGTTACAAGCTCAGGTTGGGAGCACTCTTCACTGGTCAGGGCAATTATAAATTAGTCTTGTGTCTTTTTTTCCTTCATGGTGTCTCATGGTGACTGCTGACTCTTGATTTATCTCTTTGCTGAAAGAGGAAAGAGACAGAATGAGGTGAGAGAGAGGGAGTGAGAGACAGACAGGGTACATTTATCTTGAATGAATGTGCTGCGGATACCTCTCATAAATGTGCATACACACTCACAAGCCCCTGTACACACACACGCGCACACACACACGTAGTCGCACACAGCCACGTGTGCTCTGGTGTAGTTTCCCCTTTCTTTCTCTCCATCTCACATTCATCTATTCCAACTCATTTTTTCAGTCACACGATCCGTCTCGCATGCTATCACACATGGGCAGCTCCCTGGGGAGAGCCTTCTCCTGTAGCCTACTTGGATGCAATAATTATTCCATCAGCCGGCAGTGTGTTCCCTGATTGTGCTCTTGGGCTGTCGCTGCAGGGGGCGTACAGTGGAGAGGGGAGTGTTGAGGAGAGGAGGGAGGCCAGTTGTCACTCCAGGATGCGGGGGAGAGGGAAGGGGTGGGGGTTGTGTTTTTGGCAGTAGCCCACCCAGTCCTGTCCGGAGAAGCCCAGAGCTGGACTAATGAGCTCAGGCTGGCCTATTAGGAAACTACTGCTCACCAGCACACACATAGATCTGCTGTTTTTCTGCTCTTGCTCTCTCCCTCTTTCTCTTTTTCACATGCTCTGCTTCTTTTACATCTCCCAAAATCCCTTGCTCTGCAGATTTCTCATCTTTTAATCTCTCGCTCCAGTTTTCTTTCATTCTCCGTGCCACTCTTTCCTTCATGTTGACAACCACCTCTTTGTCGTCCCTGCATTTCTCTGAAATACAACTGCTTGAGTGAAAACCATTTGAGTGCATTTGAATTTCCTTGGGGTATTACTTTCCTCCATGACCTTGAATTTCCAGTTGAGGTACAGTGTTAGCTGATCCAGGGGCGATTCCATACCTGGAACCACTCTAAATCTGGCCAGATTCCCTGCAGACTGTGCAGAAAAATTGGTGCTGTCTTTTGAGTTTAGGAGTTTAGACAGAATGGAGTGCATGTGCCTCACTCACTTGGCCCTGTGACGAATCCATGTCTCCTCAGCACTGAAGCCAGGATGTCAGTGGATTTTAATTAGAGGACTGTCATAAAGCTGGATTCAGTTACATCAGAGGGTTAGGTTCCAGCACAGCAGAACTACTTACATGGACATTTGTCCATCTAGATACCACTAAAGCAAAGGAGCTTAATTATACCTACCTGCCTCTCAGCTGGTGCTGGCCATCTCGTCTAATGTTAACATATAGTACACGCTCCAGCTATGACTTAATGATAGGTGAATATACTTCGTCATAATTGCTAAGTATGTAACAGCGATAGACATGATTAGATCCCAGAGGTCAGTGTTTCAGTAGTCCTCACCTGTCATGTCTGTGACAGTTGTTTTGTCTTTGGTCAAGATAAATGCATGCATTTACATTGATGCTATGACAACCTATATTTGGTCCCTGAAAGTAGAGGAGCCATGCCTGGTAATCATTCATTTTATGGATTTGCAGTCTGTGTTGCAAAACTCAAGGTATAAGAGAAGTCTACCTGCTCTAGTTGAAGTGGATGCACAGTTCAGCTCTCCTGCTGCCTTTTTTTTGTTTTTTTCTAAAGTTAAAGGAGCCTGTTGACCTTTATGTTCCAGTTTTAGTGTGGGATTTCTAAAGGCTTTGCAGCACACCCATAAAGAATGTCAAGCTAGACATTTAAAATCAATAAGCTCTTGGTTGGGTACCACCCTGGAAGAAAACACCATCTGAGCAAAAAGTAATTGGCTTATGTATGAACTTTATGGAATGGTGGTTTTCCACGTTTAGCTTCATCCTCAATTTTCTTTACCTCTCCAGGGCAGCTCAGAAGCTGAACCTGTCCTCCAAGCGGAAGAAGCACCCGCCCTCGCTGCTCCACCCACAGGAGCCCTCCATTTACCCCACCAACTTCAGCGGCATCCTGCAGGTCTCGCCGCCCCCGGCCCCGCCATGCCTGCTCCGAGCTGTGTCCAAAGTGAAAGAGAACCCAGGGATGGGAAAGGTGAGAACAGACCTGTATCAGTACACACAAAAGACTCAATGCTCGTAAAGTACACATAATGCACAATAGATACGTTCAGGCTCTGCTTATGTAAGCCCCCTATAACCCCTGCACACCCCCACACAAACATACAGATACACACAGACCCCTATTTGAAGGGGAGAATGCAGGGTGGCGACACAGTGGTGTACAGGCAGCGTGCCGTCTGGTCCAGGCCATGCAGATGTAGTCAGATAAGCCTCCTGGAATGTCATGAATTCATTCAGATTTTGAGGCCAGCATTCCTCTGTCTGAATACAGAAAGACAGTAAAAACTATAATTCACAAATCTGCGGTCACGTTAACAGCAGGATGTCTAATTCCATTTTAGGTACAGTGTGTGATGATGAAAGTCAGGCTGGCAGCAATAGGACAGTCATTAAACAAAGCTGTACAAACACATTGCTCTTCCTTTGTGGTTTATTGGGTATTGTTTGTCTGAGCTGGCGTCCTGTATTTATAAAGCAGAAGAAGTCCCCTAACAAGATTAGATCCCACCTGGATAGGAAGTCCTCATTTCTGTTGCCAGGTATCCAGACGGTTGAGATTTTGCCACATATTGTGAATCTCCCATTTACACACGGACTTCATAAAAAACCTGTGTTATTAACAAGCCTCCTCAAGCCCACACCTGAGGTATACTGTACATCTGTGCAGCCATGGGGGCTGGCTTTAAAGGGGAAGTCAAGATTTATGATCTTCTTGTAAGCCTATCAAGCCAGATTTTCAGGTTTTCTAATTGTAAAGGAAACACATCAATGTGCTTTCTCTGTGTCTTTGTCCCTCTTTCTCTTTCGCTTGTGGAAACACAGTTGCAATAACATTTTCAGTAGCCTCCACAGGTTTGACTTTTCCTGCGTCTGTTTCATTTTAATTCAACCTAAGACTTGAGTGAATGTCTTGTTTCCATCAACTGTATTTGGGTCACTTCCACTTCACCACTTATGACCTAGACACAGTTCTTTCAGGCATAGACAGTTGAGTGGATGGAGGAATGCCAAACCATACTAATGGGTTTTGTGGGGGATCAAGGGACAGGGAAACAGGGGCCATTAGCAGGGAGTCTGAGGTGTGAAAATACTGTAGCCAATCCTCTGTAGCCTCCAGTATCAGATCTCCGCCAACATAAATAAATCTGAGACATTAGCTCGCCTGGTAGCCTCTGTCTGGTAGACAGAGACTCAGCAGTCATATGTGGAAGCCCAGTTTAAATGTCATAGCAAATGCAATTTTCTCAACATATGCACACGTCAGTCATGATAACAGCCCCCTGTGGAGTATAAAGAGAGTTCGCACTTGGCCTGCGGAATCCAAGATGAATTCACTCACTGAAAGAAAGGGATTTCCAGTGACATTGTTTCAGAGTGCTGGAGCCTGGATCAGTAGCAATATTTATATACTAGTGAGAGGAAGAATGGGCCTTTTGTGTAGCTATGAAGAGTGTGGAGAGTCCCAGGCTGAGTAAAACAGTCTTCCCTCAAAAAGGGAAGGGAGTTAGCTTTATTTTAAGGTTTTTATTTCAGTACCTGAGAGGCATCATGGGTACTTTTTCAAGAAGCTTTGGAAATGGCTCAGGATTGAGTTCCCTATCACATACTGTAGGATTTAGAAACTGTTCAGTTGATATAATGCTAGGCGTAACACTAAACACTCAGGGAGTTGACAGGGACTCCAAAGACTGCTATACATATCCCAAGAGCTGTTTATGTCTCCTGTCAGTCACAGATATATTTCCGCAGTGCCTTTGGAGATATAGCAGAGATATATTTTTGACCATTGCAAGGCAATATACATTCATCAGAATTACAAAAGAAGGTGGTTGTAAAAAGGGTGTCATATAGTCTGACATGCACAAGCACAACCACACCCACACAAACCACACACAAAGCATTTGTACAACATGGTAGAGGCAGGAAATTGTGACATTTCTTCGTCATTGTTTGTAAGAGGTGCTACACAATTGGCAGAATGATGTCCGTCCTGTCACCACGGCTATAACGTTAGACACGAATGTGCTTGTCAGAGCAGTGCCAAATCAACACCTTTAGAGATAAGCCGTCATCCTATTTAACATGATGCAGGCATGATGAACAGTACCATGACCTGTGGAATGTGTTAAGACTGTAAGCTCACTTTATGAATATCAAGCCCCAGAATGCAACAGGGTGGGCTTCGAGCTTCATTATGTGGAGCTGCCATTTTCCACGCAACAGAGGGGAGAGAGAGAAGGAGGAAGAGTGAGTAGGTGGGATAAGAGGGGGGCCATATGCTCCTGCACTCCCATGCTGGTGAGCTGCTCCTGGTCCAGAAAACAACACAGCTAGAGGGATAATCCCCCAGCATGGTGCTTCACACACATTCATTTTCACCATTTTCTGCTATGACTTTCAATACGCACCTTGCAGCCTTTCCTTGACACCATTCGGTAATGTGTTGACCCATTGGGTTCTCCAGTCAATGCAAGAGTGTTTCTATGGCAACCTTCTCTGTCTAACAACTCTGAAAAAGTGAATGTGATCTTAATGCGCCAAGCTGAGCCGAGCTCGCAGTGTGGATCCTAACCTATATTCAGAACCCCACCATACATTTTCTTCTCTTTCCTCTGTAAGTTCACTGTAAGTTAGCATGTCATTTCTTTCTTTGTGCTGACCCTGAAAAATGTGTTCTCTCTGCTGAGTCCCTCCCTCTGGTTTATGCTATCTCACTTTCTAATCCACGCTTTTGTTGTTTTTTTGTCTTTCTGCTTTACCTGGCTCACTGTGTTTTAGGTGAAAGTGATGATGCGCATCTGTCCATCTCTGGAAGCTGCAGACTCCTCAGAGTCTCAGTCCTTCTTAAAAGTGGACAGCAGGAAGAAGCAGCTGACCCTCTACGACCCTGCTTCCAGTCCACACTCCAGTTCAGGACACAGGAGATCCGCCACTGTGGCCGTCCCAAAGATATTCGCCTTCGATGCTGTTTTTACCCAGGATGCCTCACAAGTAAGGGCCAACAGGGGATTTGTACTGTATGTGTGTTTGCGTGTGTATGCATGTGTTTTTCTCAAGGCGTTGTGTGGGAATTTAGCCTCTCAAGGGCAAAGGGACGTCTTTATGCTGGCAGGGTGTGACCAGAGGCTTAGAAAAAAATGCCTGTCTTGGGTCAGGGGGCATTCTTACCAGTGTGGGCCTAACAGCTGGGCCTTTTAAGCCCTCAGGGGAATGATTTGAATTCACTCCAGTTATATCTAACCTCTCCTTTCATAGACCAGCTATATCTAACCTCAGACCATGGCAGCCCACAACAGGCATACCCACTGAGATCAAAGACAAAGGTCAGATACATGTTTACTTTACGGTGACTTGGGAGCAGACCAGATTTGCTCTCTCCACAGCCTAAAACAAACATCGTATTCTTTTAATGGAATGATTGTATTTATCACTGCAAAATGTCCTACAAATCTGAGGTCAAATATTGTATGCATTTCCCCATGGTGCAGTAAACTTTAAATAGCTAATAAAGCCAAGGAGAGAGTTGTGTCTCAGGAGAGACGAGGGCCTTAGATCTTCTATCATACCACCTACTTCGCAAGTATTTTCCTATGTAAGCTGCTGATAGCTAAAGTCTAAATGCTACTGCTGCTGCAGAGCTGAGTCCAAGCTGCTAGATTGTGCCTCTGGGACATCACTGCTGGTGGCTAATAGTAACAGCAAGCTGTTCTGCTGTTAGAGACCTTGTTTGCTGTGTGATGTATGGGAAGCGGCCTCTGCTGCAGAAGCCTTGCCCCAGAGGACACATGGTGAACCAGATTGCAAAAATGAGCCACACGTTGCAACACACATAAACACACATATTCCTAAAATTACCAATGCCAAATAACTGTTTAGTTTATACGACATTGTTTTGTATTCATTGTTCTCAGTATGCCAGTATATTTACAGTATTTCTTGGATGTGGCTGAATTGTAAATTGACTGTGAGGGGGATGTCACTGTGTGTTTTTCACAGGCTGAGGTGTGCTCAGGGACAGTAGCTGAGGTCATCCAGTCTGTGGTGAACGGTGCAGACGGCTGCATCTTCTGCTTCGGCCAAGTCAAGCTCGGTAAGCTCCTCCACTGGCAGGAGATTAGACAAGAGCCTTTGTTAGCCAAAGAAAACTCTCATTGCTCTTTGTTAGCTATACTTGATGTCCACAATTGGCTTAGCAGTGCACTGGGGTGAGTCTAGGAATGGGAGATTGGAGGAAAGGAATAGGTAGTGAGTCTGGGGTGGGGTGAGGGCTAAAGTGCTGCATCCAAGCTTCAGGGCTCAGTCTGTAATTAAAATCTTAGTAATTGGCCTGGCCAGTGCTCTTAGACTGAAGGGCTTGCTCTCCCGAAGCCGCGGTTTCCACTACCTATAATTCTCCACAGAAATACTGCTTCTGGAATGGCTCCTTGGATTAGTGCTTTTTTATTTGGCATGTACTACAGATTACCTCCAAAGCCCCACATCAGACATTATTATTTTTTCATCAGCAGTTGTTAAACACAGTAACCCTCAGAAAATATCCAGTGTCAGTGTCTATTCCTTCCTGCCCATTTGAGACAGCTCGATGAAAGAAGTAATTTTAGTGCGTGTAGTTGGCTTCTATACACAAGGCAGTATTTCCATATCCATCCCCCTCTCTCTTTCACACATCCCCAGGCAAGACATACACCATGATTGGCAAAGACAGCTCAACTCAGAGCCTAGGCATTGTGCCCTGTGCCATTTCTTGGCTCTTCAAGCTCATCAATGAGCGCAAGGAGAAGACAGGCACCCGCTTCTCTGTCCGAGTTTCTGCAGTGGAAATCTTTGGGAAAGATGAAGAGCTGAAGGACTTGCTGTCTGAGGTGTCAACAGGCAGCATGCAGGAGGGCCAGTCCCCTGGCATCCACCTGAGAGAGGATCCCATCTGTGGAACTCAGGTGAGAAGCATTTCACCTCTCCACTCTTTCTTTGTTCACTTATCCTTTTATTCTCTCTGTGGGTTACACAGTATTAGTTTGCCTGATTATTGATCTCTGTCTGTCTATGATCTACCTCTTCCACTCCCAAATATGCTTGACTCTTTTTTGTGAGTGCATGTGTGTCTACCAGGACCTCCTAATCAGTCTCACTATATCCCACCAGCCTCTGAAATCCTTGCTTTATATTTCCACCAAACCCATCTGTGTTATTGATAGCTTTCTTCTTACCTTTGTATTGACTCTCCTGTCAGCATCCATCAGCATCTATTACCCATGTGTTAGCGCTAGCCCCCTACAGCACAATAGAAGTATTATTGGGGGATGGTGGAAGACTGTAGGTTTGAAGGCACTCACAGGTGTTGCTGTCAGATGTTGTTTTTTGGGGATCTGTATGGACTTTGACTTCAAAGGCTGTGCAGTTCTGTGAAGCTCTTTCTTGCTCTTCCTCTCGGCAGCCACACGTGGGCTCCCTTCATGATGCCCCCCCGCCTTCCCTCTCTCTTCCTCCTTTCCCCTTCTCTCTTTCTGTATTTCACTACCACCATCATCACATCCATGGTGACGGAAGTGCCCCTGCCTCCTGCTCCACCAACACCTCTCCTAATCCCCCTCCCTCTGTGTGCATATCTGCTGTTTTAATTGCCCCAGAGACCCAATCTCACAGGCAAGAAATGTATGCTGGGGTCCAATTAACCGGCTCTCCTCTCTTTCTCTTTCCTCTCTTCCCCGTTATCCTTTTCACATCTGCCCTCTTTCTCAAGCCCTACGTGGTCTCCTTTACACACCCTAACCCTGCCCTCTTTCTCCTCCTCCCCCTGCAGCTCCAGAATCAGAGTGAGCTACGTGCTGCGACGGCTGAGAAAGCCGCCTTCTTCCTGGATGCAGCCATCGCCGCACGCAGCACCAGCAGACCCAATGCAGATGAGGAGGAGCGACGCAACTCCCACATGCTGTTCACACTGCACATTTACCAGTACCGCATGGAGAAGAGCGGCAAGGGTGGAAGTTAGTACCATTACATCTACAATTTTGGCGTGTTCCAACAAGTTGCCACTTCTTCATGCAATAAACTAATATTATCATTGTTCAGTTTCACACCACTTTTACACATATTCTAGCAAATGTGTGAAACATGCATACATGAGAACAACACTAGTATAATTTCTTTAAACATTTCCTCTCCTAATTAAAGCTATTCAAAGGTGAACTCTCTTTCACACTGAATAATCATAAGGTGGTTTTGAAATTGCACTATAAGTATGAATGGTACATCAAGTCTCTTATTTGCAATGTTTATGAATGAATTTGTTGTGGCCTCTGCAAGACAGAAATGTGTTTGTATGCGTTTATTAGACCTTGGTCAAGAGCAACTCAAAATTTGAAGCCTTACTGACAGGAGTTTAATGTTTTGTTGCTGTTGTTGCAATCAGTCTCACACAACAATGTGTAGCCCTGTGATTTTTACAATGACAGTCCCTCTCCCTGTATTTGAAATTATCAGAGGGGGACTGTATATATGTTTGTGATTGTCATTGGATTCTTTTGTTTTTTGTGTCTAACCAACGGAACCTCCTTGTTACCATGAGTTACACATCTGGTGGGAGTTTACCAGTCTGGTTGCAATTTGAATGACTTCAGTGTGGGAATCTTGCTCATAAATAAATCAGACAACTCTGACAGTCAACCGTCTAGTCTGGGCTGAGCTGTGCCACTCATCATGGCACTATGCGGGAGGATCTGACTTTAGGGAAGGAGTGTTCGTGCTGTGCTCATTTGGTTATTCTTCTGTGGTTGGCACAGTGTCAGGCGGACGGAGCAGGCTGCACCTCATCGACCTGGGGAGCTGTGAAAAGGTCCTGAGTAAAAGCAGAGACGGAGGGGGAGGCTTATGTCTTTCTCTAAATGCACTGGGAAATGTCATTATGGCTTTAGCAAATGGAGCA
Source organism: Nannoperca australis (assembly GCA_036023655.1). Lineage (NCBI taxonomy): Eukaryota > Metazoa > Chordata > Actinopteri > Centrarchiformes > Percichthyidae > Nannoperca > Nannoperca australis. The sequence continues at coordinate 17,465 of JAVQJD010032702.1, read as the reverse complement.
AAACATGTACCTTACAGGTAGGAAATTCATCACCATTAGTTTTACAGTCTCTTTTACTGTGTTTTAGCTTCTTTTAAGTTGTATCTTTACGTGATTGTTTCAGGCAAGTCGCTGCATGTGCCATCAGTCTTGCAGGTTTGCTGTGTTTATCTAAATAGTTTAGTTAGCTTTATATCCTCCTGGGACCCGAGGAAAACAAGTGTCTTCCAATTTTCTTTTATGAACAAAATGTCCACTGTGGAGGACACAAGTCAGTGGGCTGGGTCTCAAGAGGATATAATAGCTTTCACTGGTGGCACAAGATTATAAATTATAGTTACTCTGGTATGAAAAGACTACTGACTCGTCATTTGGGAGTATTTTTCAGTTCAGAGTTCAAAACGGCTCCTCCTGGAATCAAGTTAGCTATGTCACTTTGAAATACTACTGTGCCTTTTGCTAATAACAATGTAAATGCGCCCTGCAGGGATAGCAAACTGACAATGTTGCTGCGGGAGTCCCTTGGCAACATCAACTGCAGAACCACCATGATTGCCCACATCTCTGACTCCCCCGCCAACTACGCTGACTCACTCACCGCTATCCAGCTGGCATCCCGCATTCACCGCATGAGGAAGAAAAAATCTAAGGTAAACTGATAAGCACTGATAAATCTGGTTAAAAATATGCAGTAGTAAACTGATATATGAAAACAGAGTAACAGCAATAATGGTACATCTTTGTAATTTAACAGTAGAGGCATTTAGCAACTTAAATTAGAGTACATCTAAATAATGATTCTTGCAATAATTGTGCTTCATTTAATGTTGTTCATTGTTCATAAACAAGAGTAATTGTTCTTTAACTTTATATTTAAGTGTAGCTATTAGCAGTTACATTCCTAATGTGCATGTGAAACTTATTATATTCATCATATTTCAAGCAATGTCCCTAAATTCTTCTTCCTCCTATAATTTAAGAGCTATTTGGCGAATAAATGTGTGAATGCTTCTGCAAATGAAAGATTATTAGTGCAGTAACTCAGAGCTTGTTTTTCTCGGATCCTCAACACATAATCATGTAATCAATACCACTGCCCAAGGAAGTGTGTAATGCTCCTCGGATTAGGGAAATATATGCTCCAGATAATTAGGTGGAATGACAGTATGTATTTATTTGGTATTGGTCCCAGCCATGGTTATAATACACTCCACGTACAGCAATTTGTATTATTGCAATTAATTTCCTTGTGTCCATTGATTGCACTTGTGACCTTTAGATAAATATGGACTGATAATTTCCTAGGAATTAATATTTGCCCTACAATTGATTTCATTATAACATTGGCAAGAATTATAAGGAGTCAAATGGTTTTGTATAATAACAAAATTGTTACATTAATATTGTAAGAAGATAGAATCACATTACTGTCATCCCTTAATTAGATCACTTTTTGAATAACTTCTCTTCTGCTTTTCAGTATGCATCCAGTTCATCTGGAGGGGAAAGTTCCTGTGAGGAAGGCAGGATCCGCCGGCCGCCCCACCTCAGACCCTTCCATCCTCGTACAGTAGCCCTGGACCCAGACCTTCCCCCAATGCTCAGTGACCCAGACTACTCCTCCAGTAGTGAACAGTCTTGTGATACTGTCATTTACGTGGGCCCTGGGGGAACTGCAATCTCAGATAGGGAGCTTAGTGACAATGAAGGCCCACCTGCCTTTGTTCCAATCATCCCCTCCTTGAACAGGAAGAAGTCTACAAAAGAGGGGCCTTTGGACAAAGACCAGTTCTTTAAATGCAACACATTTGCAGAGCTGCAGGAGAGGCTGGAGTGTATAGATGGCAGTGAAGAACCCACTGCCTTTGTTGGAGAGGGCAAGAGAAACCAGGCTAGCCCCAAGGCCGACAGATCTAAGGAGAGCCAAGGCTCTGTTTCACCAAAGACTGTAGCAAATATTTCTTACACCCAAGAGGGAATCTCACCCAAACAATCTCCTAAATCCGTTGCCACACAACCGTCCTGCAGTCCCAACACTAAATCTAAACTGGACAATGCCAAGACGCAATGCATACCTGCAGAAAGGGCACCAGCAGACATTGTTCAAAATATATGCAGAACCAGCGCTGATGGTGAGAAAGCCTTGGTTTCAGAAAGCAGAGTTAGTACTACCAAACTAGCAACTGCTGTGGGGCCTAATTCTGAGCCTGTAGTGAGGGAGAAAGTTTACTTCAACAAGAAAGCTTTGCCGAAACCGGCCCCTCCTCCTTTACAGCAGAGAGACTCCAGCAAGGAAAATATAGACAATGAGGAAAGATCCAGCACCAGAATGCCTCCTGTAGGAATGAGCCACCAAGCTGTGAAAAGGAGAGATCCTTACACTTCCCCTTTGTTCAGATCTCCAGTGGAGGTGTGCCAAGTTCGTTCTACCTTGAGGGAAAGATGTCTGGATCGGGACATCCTAAGAGCCACTGTCACCTTGCAGCAGCCGGTGGAGTTGAATGGAGAGGATGAGCTGGTATTCACTGTGGTGGAGGAGCTGTCTATAGGCAGTATTGTAGATACGGGTCGGCCATCCAGCATTATCAGCTTTAACAGTGACTGCTCCCTTCAGGCCCTGGCGTCTGGTTCCCGACCTGTCAGCATCATCAGCAGCATCAATGATGAATTTGATGCTTACACGTCAGCCATGGGAGGTTCAGAGGTGAACGTTGCAGTGGTTCCACCCCTCCAGGAGGGAGCAATGGAGTGTATGGATAGCAGGGGTTCATCTATTAGCTCTTGGCTGAGTGAAGTTAGTGTCTGCACTTTGGAGAGTGAAGGGGCTCATTCTACAGATGTCTTCCTTCCACAGGCTAAACACATGGGACCAGAGGCAACCTTTTACTTTGATTCTCTGGATATGTTTCACTGTGTATCCTCTCCTCGAGATGCCAAGAACTCCTTGAATGACAGTGGATTTAGTTTTTCTGAACTAGACAGTGATAGTACCGCCTCAAGCAAACTCTCCTTGACAAAGTGCCCCCCATCTCCGGAATCAGCCAAAGGCTCCCTCAGATTAAAATCTAAAATAACTAAAGCTCACTCGCTTAGCTCCTCCCAACTTCCACAGGGCCCCTCCATAGTCCACTCCAGTCTTCCCAGGAAGATAAAACCTACCTCATCCATCTCGAATAGTAGCAGCAGCAGCAACAACAGTAGAGAGCCAGCAAGGCAAGAGGCTAAGCAGGAGGATCCTTGGCAGCGCAGTGACAACCACTCACAACCTCAGTTTTCTGACTCCAGCAACACCAGCAAATTTCTCAGAAATCCCCCCAGCGGCATCCCTTTCAAAGCATCCAACAACAGCAACAGTGTACCTCGCACACCCAAGGTGCAGGGGTCTACCTCATCCCAGAGGGTGGTCGATGGCTGTGAGAAGTCAGCCAGTAAGAATCCACCCAGCAAAATGCCTCAGCTGAGACGAGGTGCCACCACCCTGGGAACAGTGCCCGTCATCCATTCCACCACAGACTACAAGGGAACCCAAGATAATATTGCATCTACCACGAGCCTTAAATTCTCCTCTCTGGGGAAAAACAACAAGGCTAACTCACAGAATGCAAGTAATCTCCCTAAACCTGGTTGTACTTCACCTCCCCCTCCTCCGGTGAGAAAGTCCAGTCTTGACCATAAGACAAAGACCCTGCTGCCCCAAAGTGCCTTAAGGTCAGCATATGGGGAGGCAGGGAGGGCATCTGGAGCAAGAGCAGCTGTATCAGAGGATGAGCTTGAGGCATGTCACAGAGTAGACTCTACCAGTTTCAAAACCTCCAGCCTCAACACAGCCAAAGTTACCTCCAGCCTGAAGGCCAGAGGGCCTAGAGGAGAGGCAGGGCATCATTATGGCAGTCAAATGTCCCTGGAAAGGTGTGAAAGCCTGTCCTTATCGGGTTCCAGAGCTGTACTTAGTAGGGAGAATAGTGGGGCAAGTCTAGGGAGCAGCAGTGGCAAATCCAGCAAGTCCATTCCAAGATTTGGTATTCCTAATTCATCCAGCTCTCCTATAGCTACCTGCCCATCATCCCCAAGTGGAGGAAGTCTTAGCAGACCTGGTCAAGTAAAAGCTTCTGTAAATCCCCGAGCATTAGGAGCAGTCAACGGTAGTAAGGCACGCTCACTGTCAGCCAACAACTCCAAGGGCCTGAGCTCCTCCACCAAATCTTTGGCCACTCCTGTGACTAGAAATACCAATGCCAACCTCCCTCCATCAGGACGGACATCAGCTCCTCCTCGAACCACTCCTGCTGTCAACAGTAAGCCTGGGAGAGGAACTATTATGGGCACAAAGCAGGCCATGAGGGCTGCCAACAGCCGTGTGAGTGAACTGGCAACAGGCAACTTATCGGGCAAACACATGAGAGGTTCAGGAGATTCAGACAGCGGGAATGACAGCGGGGTGAACGTGGGTGATGACAAATCTCCCATAGCAATGCTGCCCTCTCCATACAGCAAAATTACAGCACCCAGACGGCCTCAGCGCTACAGCAGTGGCCATGGCAGTGACAACAGTAGTGTGCTGAGCGGGGAGCTGCCTCCAGCTATGGGCCGCACAGCTCTGTTCTACCACAGTGGTGGCAGCAGCGGATATGAAAGCATGATCCGTGACAGTGAAGCCACAGGCAGTGCTTCCTCTACCCACGACTCCATGAGCGAAAGCGGCATGTCATCTTCAGGCAGAACAAGGAGTTCCAAGTATCCCAAGAAGAGAACAAATGGTAAGAAACTAATTTGGGCATTGGGGTTTAACACGTACCAGTGCAGGTATAGATAAAATACCAAATATAAATATATCAAATATTATGAATATATCATACTGGCACTAGCAGTGAATGTGAGATCTAGACACCTTGAAATTGTATCCAGAAATTAAAGCTCTCTCCGAGGAAATTAGCCATATAGCAGTTCTAACTTAATGAATCCTTTTTTATTACATTCATGAATTGGTGTTTCATAGCATTTTATTTTCTCCTGAATCAGCAGCATGCATTATTCATACATATATGGGAAAATGATAATGAATGTTTCACTTTGAACATGTGATGATCAAATAAGATTAACTGAACATGAGCAGCAGTGAACTGGTCTAGGTTTTTGTAGATTTGTATATATAACCGTTTGAATTCATACCAAGGTTTTGAATTTATACAGTCAGTGTACATACAAAATAGTAGCTCTTGAAACCCTTATAAATATGCAATCACCACAACTCGGCCAGCGTTTCATCACTTTACATTTCAGCGTGAGACTCATACATATTTACTCATAAATACCAGCACCTACTACTATTTTATGTCACCAACGTAACTGCTGCCTGTCTGACCATATGCGTGGCTTTATAGGCTTCCAGAGGAGACGGCTTATCCCGGCACCCCTGCCAGACACCTCTTCCCTGGGGAAGAAGGCGGTGACAGCAGGCCAGTGGGTGGACTTACCGCCTATGTCAGGACCACTGAAGGAGCCTTTTGAGATAAAGGTGTATGAGATTGATGACGTGGAGCGACTCCAGAGGCGGCGTCAGGAGGAAACCACAGAGGTGAGTAGAGGGTCACTCCCAACTTATTCTACATGGTGGTTCATCTTGTTGAAACTGTTTTAGATAATGTAATGTCTGGTTCAAGGTCTCGTAAATCCCACTCGCTAAGCCCCAGCAATATTTTGCATGTGCCACATTGACTTGCATTATGGGAATGACTTAGCTCACTTCTTCACAGTTTCTTTTTAAAGAACAAGATGGGAATGATATGTCTCAAGACGTCTGACCTTCAGTCGGCTCAGTGGGAAATCCCAGAGTTAAAATGTCTGTATCCAGATTCTCAGAGCTTGGTATTTTGGCAGCGATCCGGAGGAATGTCAAGAGTTCAGGAGGCAATTACTGACGAGGGTTAATTGGTTTGGATATGAGTGATGACTCAGCTTACTGCTGACGATGGTGGTAGTGATGTTGTGGGGGATAAAAATTTAAATGAAGATGGTATGAGATTATTAGTCAGGGAATGTGTGATGAATGCAAGGGCGACCAACACCAGACCAAATCAGCACACTGCACTGGCCACTTAATGGCTTTTTATAGCTAAATCTTCCTCTGTGGATCATTAACTGCTCTCACAAGTTCAGTGCAGCCAGACAGGGATTTGTTAAGAGAAGATATTAAATCAGCTAGATGGTGGTTTGATTGACTTTCAATTAGGAAAAAATGTTCTCCCAGCCAACAGTGTGAATGACAAAATTGCTTTTCTGTGATTCCCTCACTATTTTGAAACTAGTATTGGAATTGTGTGTGTGTGCGCCAGTAGCTTGTATCTACAGTATGTGTGTATATTAACAATTAACATACTGTTCACATACTGTTACTATATTCTGTTCATACAATCTTGTTTAACATGCTGACTTGTTTTATCTGTTTCCCCAGCAACCATTCCAGGATGTTGATAAGGTGAGCAAAATTTTTTGGTCACTGAGGTTTTATTATTAGGCTTTACAGTAGTTAGATAACCATAATTCAGCCCACAATGGAAGAAACACAATTGTTTACATCACCAAACTTGAACATTTCCAGTAATTCCAGTTACTTCAGTCAACCGAGTTCTTAAAGCAACTTTAACGTGGTCACTGTAATTTATCTCTCTTATTCTCTCAGGGCCTACAGTATTTTAACAGTAAACTGAAGGTGCTGGAGAGAAGGCAACAGCAAGTGAGAGAACTTAGAGCAAAGCATGAAGTGTTGTTAGAGGAGCTGGAAGACACCAAGGCCCGACTAATGATGGACCCCAGCAAGTGGATAGGAGAGTGTAAGTAACTGCTAAATGTTCTTTTATTTGAAGTTTTTTGTGACAAACCATTTGACCAAATATTACTTTCTCTTTCCAACAGTTGAGGTGGACCAGGATTTGGATAAAGAGTCTCCGGAGTACCTAGAGGCCTTGGCACAGGCCACAGAGGAGCTGGAGTTCTGTGTCAATCTATGCAAGTCCCATGTCATGATGGTGACCTGCTTTGACATTAGCATGCAAACACCTGGTGCTCAAGAGGGACTGCGTGAAGTTGAAGTCTGAGGACAAAAGAATGTTGAGTTGGAGAAATGAGGAAGTGAAAAAACAAAGGATGATGAAATGTAGCTGTCAGTCTATAGATATCACTGTAATGAAGAAGAACAAGTAACAGAGATGAGATGAGAGTGGATCTTTGCATTAAAACAGAGGAAATCTTAACCACCTAGCTGCAGTGCCTCATTGTCCAGGACAGATTTTAATGGCATAGAAATGAAACGTGAGCACAAATGTTGTTGTCTGTATGGCAAGGCAGTGGCCATCACTTACTCAAGAGTCAATGAACAACACCTGGAAGTGCCTTTTTTATTGTTTTGGCTTGAGTCATTATTTTTCATATGGTGCGGGTATCTTAAGCATACCTAAGTAAACCCTGAACATATTGCTTTTAAGAAAAATATTTTATATTGCATTGTATAGTGTATTTATATGATTATGTGGTGTGTACAAATATCCTTTTAAGAGAAAAAAGAAAGAGGAAAAAAGAAAAAGCAATAAGCTAATGTTATTGCGCTCCCAGACTTTGCCTTTTCTCTTGTTTCAAACCTCAGTCAGCATTTTATCCATATTCATTTAGCCTCTTGCGCCTTATGTTAACTCTCTGGTTCTGTAGTTTTCTAGATTTTCAAACTGGACTATGTTATTTCATCAAGGACTGCATTTGCTGTTGTCACTCATCGCCTGCCAGCTGGCCTGCGACAGCTAGCAGGGTTGAGTGAATGTTTTTCCCTCCAGTTGCCTTGATCAAAATGGATCTCAGTGGATGCACTAAGGTAGAGCAGCAGTTATGTAGGGGGAAGGAGGGTTTATTCAAGCTGTGCTTGCCCATGTTTATCTCACTGGAAATGAGAGATTAAGCCAAAACATATCAATCAGAGGGCCACTGTGATGGGTAGTGAGTGATTATTCTTGATTCAGCCATTCTGTCTGGTGCGTCAGTACAGTATGTTGTCATGCAACAGTGAGAGACATAACCCTCCCTACACTAGCCTATGAGGATAACATAATGAATGGTTACACTGATAGCAGTGCTCATCAGTGAGCCCAATTTCTCTCAGAATGGGCTTGGACTGGGTGCTATCTAAACACTGTAAAAACAAAGAGGCATAGATAAGATAGCACAAATCTACTGGCCTCTTTTACAATACTTTTTCAAGTGTTACCAAGCCTCGGCTCTATGCATTCCAATATATTTACTGCAACTACTGTAAGAACTTCAACACTGACTTAGGGGCGGCAACACACTTTGGCCTCTTTTGTCCCCTGTTCTTTTTTTAAAATAGGCAAATTAGCTAAGTTGATCCAGTGTCTCAAACAAAGACTCAATAATTGTTAATTTCCTGTGAAATTATGCAGTGAATAAGAGCAAATTATCGTGACATTGTTTAGGAAAATCAATCATGATATCAGCTCTTTGTAGCTGCCAGAATGTGCTTGTTATGAATCAAATAGCTGACACAGAGAGAACAAAGATGATCGGTGAAAATGATTGTTGTGAAAAACAAACTGGCTTTGTTGTATTTTGGTATGTTTGATTTCTATATCTATGACAAATATGACTTTGTTTTCTTTCTTTTACAAATATGTACTCTCTCAGGCCCTCTCTGAAGATGCTGCATGAGATTTTTTAATCATTTTTAAGAATGATTTCTACTCCATTTTTACCATTCAGATTTTTTACAATAACTTCAGTTTTCACTAATGTAGGGTTAGGCTCGTAAATTAAATAACTATTACCAAACCAAGACCTTTTTCCAAGAAATTATTATATGTAAGGTCATATTTCATATCAAAACCCATATTTTCGAATATCTTTGTTTTTGTATAGGATTTTCAAACCCTGTGTATAAATGTATAATATGGCAGCTTGTGTTTTACTTTTACAGTACTTGTGAATAAAATGTTTCTTCTTACTGATGATTCAGAGTTGCATGTTTTTCCTTGGTTTACATATTCATATTCATGGGATTGTTTGTTATGACACCATTGCCAAGTAACGGCTGAATGCAGCTATAGTTTACAATAGCCAAGAGGGAAACTTTGTCAAGGGATCTAAAGGCAAGACAACTTCATATTGTTTCAGGATGTTTCTGTAAGTCTCCAGTCTTGGGAAATCCACACATTAACATTTTTGTCAATGAATTGCTCAGCTCTGCTTCACTGTCCTCATAAACCTATAAAATGCCCAGTGTACCTCTTTGTCTCAACAACAGGTAGCTACAACGAGAGCTACATAAGAAATCAAATGTTGACCAATACATACAGTACATGACAGTTCCATCTCTATACAAATTCATAAACTCATAAGATTTCCATTAGTTTAATAGAAAACATAGTGAGTTGGCCATATGGTGCTGTAGGCATTAGACAAATTATAATTTGTTAATTAAGAGGCGTACGAACATCCACAGCGATGTTTCTGACTGATTATGAATTAACCATGAACTATACATGTGACTAAATGGAGCAGTCAGACCCTTAGATTTTCCCACTGTAACATGTCAAAATGTCCTAGACCACTCAAAACAATAACGACTATTTACTTGGCTAGATATCACCAGGTAAGTGGGAAAGTATGATTTTTAGGAAATTTGTTTTAACTGATAAGAGGCTAACTTACACATGTATCATTTTTATTTGTACACAGAGTTCGTAGAGCTTGTGCAGTTCCAAGCCAGCGTAGCTGTTTCCAGCTTTAACCTGCGCAGAGGTCTAATCAGCCATAGTAATTGACAACACCTGTGTGCCTGCACAGTACATTGAATCATTTAATTAGGCTGAACAGTGGGTGCCTGTCAAGGATAAGTTGACTATTTCATTGCATTAGCTTCACCACAGTTACACCAAAACATAAAAAAACTAGCTTTTTGTGAGAGAGTTGTCTCTGCTAACTTGAACCAACAGTAGCAAAGTGGCAAAACTGAAAACGTAGTTTGATACATAGGGAATGAGATAAAAAAGAGAAGGTGCAGGTCCAGAGTGATTAATTACTCGTATCAGGAGGGCCTTCTGCGCAGTGTGATACATGAAGTCCTATTGAGTACTATACTGTAGATGTGTGAATGTGTTCAGCTAGAAACTGAACCCTGCTGTGCAATAACATCTTGCCTCCTCCCTGTTAATTCTGTTTTGATCAAAAGCACAAGAGGTTAATTTGGCTGACTGGAAAGACCAGCTGGTCACTGTGTTTCAAATCAAATTTTCGGGGTGATTTTTGCTTTCAGGCTTATTGTTTTTTGATGCTCTTTGACACCTTGTGAATACAGTCACAGGCAGAGTTCACTGTACAGAAGGATCAAATCAAATGTGCCAATACACGTCATGCAGGGAATTGTACTCTTTTTAAATGAGTATTCAGTTGATCTTCTGGCCTGTAGTGATTTGGCAGACAGGAAAAGCCTTTTGACAAATCACTCAAGAGCCTGTCAGCTCAGACTGTACCTCGTTGCTCAGTGTCTGAGTGGAAACAGTTGGCCAGGGCTACTGTAGACGTCTGATGGCTGCACAGTCAGCCCTGTGTATCCCAGCCCACTTTGCCTCAGGGCTCTCATCATTAGCGGGGAGTTGGGTGTTGTATGAGAATAGAAATGAGTTCACTAAAAAGTCCCTCCCTCCCCTTAACTCCGACACAGAACTGACCCTGTGTTCCTACTCACTCCGCTCTCTGCGAGTTTTTGTCCAAAAGAAATCCCAATCCACCCTGATTCTCTGTCCATTTATCTTTCCCTTTATGTCTTTGTTTCCATTATCATCTTGTTACATTCCAATGTCTGTACTTTTCAAAGTAGTCAAACTGGGTCAGATAATTTTGTAATCGAGTTCTCTTTGACACTTAGAAGATGGTTAAATTCTACAAATGTTGGTCCAAATCTTTTAAAGAAAATTGCACTTGAATCTTTTTATTCATTTGGTATTGTCATTCATTATTTAAAATTACCTCATGTTTTCAGTCAAACTTAATGTTGATTATAGCTTCTGGTATATTAAGGGAAAATAGGCTTTTTGAACTCTTTCTATTCCCCCCTCTGCCCCTATTAGGCTGCCTATATCTGCCCTGGGCATTGTTAGTGGTAGTAGTTGCTCAGTTTTGGATTTACAGCTCTGCAGTCCCACAGATTGGTGTGTCTAAACCAAGCTCGCTCTTTGAAGAAGACCCATAAACCTGACCAAATGCTGCCACTTATTCTCAGTAATTAAAACAAGCTGGCATGGAGAAAAGTCCTTAAATTATCAGAGGCTAGGCAAGATGCAAGCCCCACACACACTCCCTCTGCCTGCATGGTCGTACTTCAGGGGGGTCGTAACCATTGACATCTCCATCCTCAAAACAGATTGCATGCGTGAGGAGTTTTGCACCAGTACAGAAACCTTTTGAGAGATATAGTCCTGAAGGCTTTCCCCCATATGCACTGTAAATTCAGAATGGGTGGCCATACAAGTCCAACAACATGCCACTGAGTTGAGATAATGCTACAAGCAGTAAATCAAACCAGGAAATCCATAATGTGAAAGTGAATTAATTAGCCTTTTGGAGACAACTTTAAATAATAATAATAATAATAATAATAATAATAATAATAATAATACATTTATTTGTATATCACCTTTCATGCAAGGATGTAGCCCGACATGCTTAACAGAACAGAAAGAGATGCAGAGAATATTAAAATAAGAAAACTGAAAAAAAGGGAAAAAGGGGTAAACAGAAAGTTTGATCACAATACAATATAACATTAAAGAAGAAGAAGAAGAAGAACCCACTTTATTGCAGCCATGCAACACCCAACACACATGCAGATCACACACATGCAGCTGCGTCCCACGCTGAATTTATCCTCTGCATTAAACCCATTCATGCCATCCTTCCTCCTGAGGACAGCCTGGAGCAGTGGTCGTCCTTTTTGATACGGCGCCCGGGGACCAAGTCCAAGTCCCAAAATTCCCAGGGAGTTTGCTGTTCTAAGATCCAAGGGGAGGCTGTTCCACAGTTTAGGGCCATAAAAACATAAAGCAGCCTCACTAGATTTCTTGTGCGATGCTGTAGGGATTTCTAAAAGAAAGGCAGCGGAAGATCTGAGTGTTCTTGTTGGGACTTAAAATGATAGGCAATCACTGATATATGCTGATGCTAGATTATATAAGGCTTTGTAGATAAGTAAAAATACTTTAAAATAAATTCTTGAAGATACAGGTAGCCAGTGCAGTGATGCGAGCAGAGCAGTAATGTGATATTTTTTGGTTGTATTGGTCAAAATCCTGGCTGCAGCATTTTGAATTAATTATAATTTTCTTAAAGACCAGTAAAAAGAGAGTTGCAATAATCTAAGCGACTTGTAATAAAAGCATGTATCAGCATTTCAACATAGTTCTGAGCAACATGTTGTAGATGATTATTGGGCTAATAATTTACCATACTGGTACAAACTGTATTGTGAATCGTCTCCCTTGTATTACAATAACTCAAGTCCCAGAGTCGTCATCCAGCTTATCTGGTATGAGCAGTAATGAGGAGCAGGATGTGGATCATAAGTTCAAATGGCCTGTTGTGTGTTGACCTGTAAACTGGCAAGGTAATGAGCATTTAGGTGATGAAGACACATACACATACACACACCCACACAGCTAATCTCTGATGTTGTCTGACAGTGTGCTGGCAGTGTCATCCTATTATGTAGTCTGAAAAGTGCTGGCAGAAAAAATGAGTCACACAGGAGAGGTGGATGTTGTATATCTTTTGTCAAGATGGAGCATTACATTAATGCTTCATGTTATTTTCTCAATTGCTGCACCAGCCTTTGATGACAGTATGTGATTTTAAAATGCTAGTTATTCATGCAACAGTCACTGGTTTGTCCTGTTTGGTCCATACATAATGCACTGACCTTGTCAAAGAATGATGTGGAGAACTACTTTCTCCACCACATGCACTGACCTTGTTGTATCTGTGGTCTTGTAGTCCCTTGGTTCAGATTGCTTGTAGATAACCACAAATTTACATAAAGGCTTTGTTTAGAAACACTTTTAAAATGCTTTTAGAATACTGATGTGAGAAGTTAATGCGCAATGAATATTCATGATTCAAAAAAGGTTCTAAACAATTGAGCAGAAAAAATTCACTGTAAAGTCCTTGATTACATCAATTGTTGGGTAGGTTGCAGTACACTGCAGTCAGGTTAATGACTTGGTGTTCTCCTCTGCAGGTCTTTGTTTAGTTTTTTTAAAGGTTTCAGCTCTTTTAAAGATCTGTAATTTGCACTCAGAAGATCACTGGACATACAAAAAAATTATTATTCCCATATAAGAAGATAAATAATTTAATTCCAGAAAAAGTGCTCACTGAGACATTGCTGTTAATTGCACAGTGAAACTGAACAGCCAGCCATTCCATCAGGTTTAGCTCTCTTAACAGATGGGCAGGTGTGATGAAAAATATATTTTTAATTAACTGTCTGAAGACGTTTCTTCTCTATGTTTAAGTTTCAGTGGACACCAGGCAAGATCTTAGCTGGCTCCCAGCAGCAGCCATCTGGTGGACAGCAGAATTGGGGCTACAGGATGGCTCCCCACTCCACTGAGCCAACATGTAGTCCAAGGACACAAGAAAAAGGCGTGTGCATCTTTACTCCGTTTAATCAGGTACCTCCGTGCTCTGTGTGGGGATCAGGGGTCAAACTAACAAACTACACATCAAGATATGTAAAGTTGTAGAGGTAGGTCAGACAGAACATGATGATTGTCGTAGTGATAAAGGCTAAGTGCAATTAACTGTGTTAAGTATGTTGTATATCTTACTTACTGCAATCATTCATATTTAAACAAAATCTTACCTGAAAGGTAGAGACTTATAAGAGTTTAGTTTTTCAACTGATTCCATAACCCCTAATATCCCCTATTTAAACATCTTCCAAAGGTGTCACAAGTGGCCCTTTATTGCTGAAACCATATATACCTCGCATGTGGTTTCTGATAGATTACCACCTGGTGATTGCACTTTGAAAGGCTTGCATCAGCAGATTGCATACATTTTAGAGAGTGATTGTAAAGCATCTTCTTTTTGTAAGGACGATTTCACATTAATTTACTTTGATATAACTGGAAAGTCATTCTTCTTTCATCCTGTCCTTTTTGGTTGTTAGATCAGTACATGTTTAAATTGTAAGAGCATTGCACTTTTCATCCTTTTTACTGGATGTGTGACTCATGAAATGCAAATGCTAATGTGGTTTCAGGTCTCTACTGATAAGATGAATTGGATTTGAATTGGAAAGCAGAAATGCGTGTCTCTTTTTTGCCAGGATGAATCATTTTATGTATCATCTTGAAGAGGGGTGCTTTTTACCCCCAGGCTTTTGATTGTAACAACTGGAATTTTGCACAGAAACAACCTTCAAGTGTGTGAACTCCTTCAAAAGTAGTACCATAACACAATATGATCTTTTGATTTGTTTGCTTACTTTGGAATTGGCAACACCAATGCTGTGTGTGGCCTTTAAAACAACAGAAGATGTGTATAACAAATTTGCGGATAAGAGCATGCAACTCTAATTGTTCTTGTATCTATGATGTGTTGAAAAAAGTTTAATTAGATGGAAATTACAAATTTAAAGAAAGAACTTGATCCAGTAGCTACACCATGAAAATGATACAGATTGTACAGCAAACCTTGTCACACACTGAATCACACACAATGTGAACTTAATTGCATACCATATATGTAAATGGCAGTCTTTGCTGCACTGTCCTATTTTCAGTGCAGTGTAATGAGCACTTAATGCTGGTATATATTTTGATATGTTTTGCCCACTATTTCTGTGTCTTTCTCACTTGAGTTTATCTTATTGTGATATCATTTAAAAGCATTAACAGATTGCATGTTTTTAGTGACAAAAACATAACAATCAAACGGTCATGGTCCAACCTCTGGGTTAATCCACCAATCAGACAAAGCCTCGCTCTATCCACAATGCTTTCATTTGCTTCTCACTCACACTTTTTGATTATGTGTGCTGTTTTCATTTACACGTGTAGATGATGATGATTTATAGCTGTGAGGCATTTTTTTTCTTCCTCAAGCATTTTCATCGCAGCAGTGAGGGGCCCCTTCATTGTCAACACTGAGATACAGTTCATTGTCTCGTCAGACAGTTTCAGACGCACCATAGTGGTGACAGCCCAAACACTGTCTTTGTGTTCGCTTTCTGTCTCCCAGATTAGAGCTTGATTGGCGCAGGTTGCTGACAGGAGGCTGTCAGTAGTTGTGATGTCTGAAGTGGAATATGTGCAAGTGAAGAGGTTAATTACACAATATTTAAGACCCTTCTTTGCCTCACTATTCATACTGTAGCCACTCACATCCAAGATGCTCACTAATCAAAAGTGGGCTGGCAGCTCTGTGCCGTAGCAACAGTTGCAGTAATAGCGGCCTGTCTGGCAGGGAGTGCACGTCCTGCTGTTTGCCTATTTGAGTTGGTTGGCAGGCTGGTACAATCCCCCCATCTCTTTTACTGCTATTCATTCATAGCCAAAAGAAGGTGGAGAATAAATGTGTTCTGTGAATTACTGACGGGATCATTCTTGTCTGGTTTGCGCTGCATTAAAGCTGGAAATAATTTTTAAATAGAAACAATTTGTCTACTATTCAAGTAAACAATATAGTATTTAGTTGTTTTTTGTTTTAGTTTTTTTAAATCAATGCCTTAGAAAGAGCTACATAAGATGTATAATTGTGCATCTTACATAAAATGAAAAAACCTTTGATTGCAAGCCCCTTTTACAAAAAGTTTTTTTTTCTTTCTTTCTTTTTTTACAAAATGTGTTTAATATATATATATATATATGTATATATATATATTATATATATATTTATACTTAAATCAATCAGTTTAGTCAGCTTCTTGACCAGTGGATATTGTTTGCTGGTTTTGCTACTCTATAGGACAAAGTAGAAACAGGTGATGCATGCAGAGGTT
This sequence comes from Nannoperca australis, assembly GCA_036023655.1. Lineage (NCBI taxonomy): Eukaryota > Metazoa > Chordata > Actinopteri > Centrarchiformes > Percichthyidae > Nannoperca > Nannoperca australis. The sequence goes on along the minus strand of JAVQJD010032702.1, from coordinate 1,429 downwards.
CAGTTTCAGTTTGACATACTTTGAAGTCGAACACAGCCACATTGAGATATGGCATTCTTAACTGCCCCCCCTCATGTGCTGACACTTGAACACAAAGGCCCTCGTCCTCAGCTAGAAACGTATGGCCGCCACCGGGCGCTCCATGTCAACAACATTGTCACTCAGCTGCCTGAAATCACAACTCCAGCTTTCATCTAGTTCCCTTTTAAAGTGTGACCTCTTTGACCTGTCAGAGGCACACACATACACTCTCGTCACGCCCTGTAGGACCTCTCACCACCGCGGTAATGAGCAGGACTGCTGACAGGGAGTGTGGACTTTTGGATGAGAGTTACAGAGATTATGAGCAAACGAGGAGGAAACTTGAATTTGTGCAACTGTAGAAGTATTTGTCTGTTATTCTTCTGAAGTACTGAAATCTTGTTCCTAAACTGTCACACGTGTGCACGCCTAGATCTCCAGATATCAAAAGATTCATGGGTGACTTATTCTAAGGGAGGACCCTGCTAATTATTTTATTTGATGATTTATATTTCTCTGTGGAGCAAGCTCCATATAGAAGAGGGTACAGTTAAGCAGATTCCCAAAGGTATTAAAATCACAGAGACTAGTAACAAGCCTCCTTTTTATGATTTGTATCATCGAATGTATGATTCTGCTTGTTTAGCGGTCATATATTGAGAATCATTTTTTTTACAACGAAGTGCATGCTTTTTATTTTGTACTGAGGTACAAGAAGGTAAGGCTTTGGTCCTTGTTGTTACATTAATGAAACGGGATGGAAAGCCCTCTGAGGATGGAACAAAACAATGTCCTTGACAACGCTCAGCCTCTTCTTTTTATTTTTTTTCTTCTAAACAAAGCAACAAGACATTGTTCAAAATAACAGCAGTGAGATTATTTCTGGTGCCAATTTCCCTAAGGTAATGTTCATTGTGTTTCAGTATATGTTGTTCCATAGCAACTGAGATGAAATGGTTATTGATTTGCTCAGGAGCAAATTAGGCCTCACCCTGGAGTAGCCACGCAATTCACTCTGCACTGCCTCCGCTGCGCTATGAACAACCTCCAACAGATATTTCTTCCTCCTATTTAATTACCACTGGTTACCTGAATGGCATGGCACACAGAGAGCTGCCTTCGTAATTAGCTGTCAGCTGTTTTAAGGCACAGCTCATTGATTAGGTCATGATCGCTAATAGGACGTGAAATCCTACTGCCTTCTCTATTGATATAGATGAGAATGAATGGAGGTTTTAAATGTACGCCTCACCTCAGAGTTAAGTACTTGAATAGGCAATGCATAATAACAGTGTTTTACAATCACACCTTTTTCATCAGCTTGTCTGTATTATAACTGAATTATAAAAGATATATATATGTATATATTTTTTTTTTTACAAAAACAAATGACTTTGTTAGAATTACT
>JAVQJD010032696.1:0-12674 GCA_036023655.1 Nannoperca australis | reverse complement strand
TCAGCACTCCTCCTCACATTTCCATCCTCCCTCCCTCCCTCTCTCTCTCTCTCTCTCTCTCTCTCTCTCTCTCTCTCTCTCTCTCTCTCTCTCTCTCTCTCTCTGTGTGTGTGTGTTCTTGTCATGGAGCCTTTGGTGTTGTGAGTGTTCGGTGTGGACTGAAGTGCAGCTCAGCAGGCTGCAGCAGATGGTGAAAGCTCTGTTTAACCAAGCACAGATCTCTGCCCCACTTTCTCAACTTTATAGAGACGTGTGTGTGTGTGTGTGTGTGTGTGTGTGTGTGTGTGTGTGAGAGATATAACACACTGACAGGTCAGAGCTATGCTTCCTGTTTGCCCTGCTGACTCTGAAAACAGGCTCCCTGGAAATGCCTTTGTCCCTGCGTCAGGAAGTGTGTTAATAATAGAGCCCAGAAGAAACACCCTTTCACACTAAGACACTTGCACAGACATTATTCAGATTAACACGGGCTTTTTTTTACTGTTTTGAATATTTTCCTGTTTATTCTTGCTATGTTGGATCCTTTCACAGCGCTCGCTGCACCCTGTTTGTTTAGCCTCTGCGACAAGGACGTTCACCCTGTATGCAAAGTGGGCCACCTGGCCATGCTGGCAGGACACTGAGGGGACTGTTTGTTCACTACAGGAGTCCTACACTTCAGCGTCTCTTAGCTGCGTCGGGCCGCCGTGTCTGATATTTGTAGAACTCAGACGATTGACAGGTTTGTTTCAGAAGATTGAACGTGATTGATAGTTTTGTTTGTCGATGGTTGCAGCTCCTCAAATGAGAGGAAACTGCTTTCTTTGTCATATGACGGCTAATTTAACACCTTTTTTTGGGGGGTTTGTGCTGAAGACAACACATATTTTTCCCTTTTTTATATTTCATTGACAAAACAAGTGATTGATTAAGTCATCGGTTTTGACACTTTGACACTGATTGAAATGCCATTAGCAGGAATCCTGTGAGGAAGGTTGAGTACACGACGTACAGTAACGAGGAATAGGGAAGTGGAAGTAAGCTGTTGTGTGGCGAAGCAGGAGGTCATACGCCGGACCAGATCCAGTGTTGCAAGCTCGGGACATGTGACTTCGCCCGCTGAGCCAGCACGATGCCACTTTGTGCTTTTTTAGTTGGGGCGGCTCCTAAATGAACGCTGTTCTGTTGTAACCGTCCGGAGAGTCCCGGCTGTCCACACCTGAATCTGTTGTGTTTTCCCAGGAGAACGAATGTGAGCTTCTCCTGGTGGCCAATTATTATTTTTCTTTCTCTCTGGGTTACTCCGAGCGCTTCTTTCTCCGACGCTCTCTCTCTGCGGAGTGGCCTGGTTTGTCTCCCAGCATGGAGAGGCCTGGTGGCTCTCGGCCTACCAGCAAGGCCCATTCATCCTTTTGGCCACCTGTCACCCCCCCTGACTGTGGTTGGTTTGGTCCAGACTGATCTGTTACATTCTGGTTACAGTGTAGGAGTTATCATTGTTTCAGACTAAGTGTCTCCTTGTAGTTGCATTCATACAGAATTTAATACTAAAGAAGTGTCAGTTTTTTAAATTCTTTTTTGTTGTATAAAAGCGTGAATAATCCCTCCAAACAAGAGCTCCTTCAGCTCTCAGATCCTCCTCAGAACAGATCCATGTTTGTTTTGAGTTGATCAGTTAAGTGTGTTGTTTCAGGTGAAGAACAGTGACTTTCTGTCTGGACCAACCAATTAACTAGTCACTTAGGAAAGGTTAATGAGTTTCCTTCGTGTTCAGACTTCCCCTTTTGTCTCTTGCCCGACATACCGAAGGTATGTTTAATTGTGCGCTGGCAGTTCTTCAAGGTCAGGTGGACCTTATGGCCTTTCAGTCAGCCTCCATCTGTCCCGGCGGAGGAGGTGGAATTATGAATTCACGTAGCGCACTGCGCGAGCTTTCTTCTAAGGGTTTGAAGTTGTTAAGTCTGCAGGATTTCATTATTCTTTCCACGTTCCAGTGTCACTTTCACTACCGTGTCTGTCTCCTCAGGTGGCTCGTGCCGGTGTTCAGTTTCTCACAGCTTCATATTTTAAAGGCGTGGACACTTACTCCTCCACCTAAGGTTGAATAGGTTGTTGATGAGAGCCGTCATTTTATTCAGATCAGTGTGCTCAGCAGCTTTAATCTCATACACCGAACTCCCCTTCAGCTCATTTTCTTGTTATCATCCAGGTCTAATCTCCAAAAAGCAAAGCTGAGCAGTGTGGTCAAGAACTTGCATCTAATTATACCATTAATACCGTTGATCTCTATTAATCTCCTAGAAATCCTTGTAGCTGTTGGGGCAAACTGCATCAGGGCCGTTGCTTTTTATTTGAAAATCAAACTCCCATTTGAACGTGGTTAAAATAAAATTCTATATTTACTGTGTAATCATGTATAAATTCACAGCGTGGAAGTGCAACAGGAGGGGGGAGGATCCTAAAATGGGCCTGTTGTGGGCCCCTGTATCGGTGAACCAGGCTAGCAAGCCGCGCTGATCGGATAATAACAAACTACCAGAGAAGTAGAGCATTTTTGATTCAACACCATCGTTTTGAAACGTTGTATTTTTGATCACGTTAAGGCAATGCGACCGCCTTACAGTAACCATAGCGACAAATCTGAAGTCACCTGTTAGCCTGTCACTCAGACGAGGAAGCGGAGGCACCTTGAATGGACTGGAAACTGTCAATGCTACGAGGTGGTTTTGGTTGAGGCTGCGCGGGTCACACTTTCATTAAGTGAACTGTCAGTTCTGTGCATTTGTTCTAATTACATCCAGCCACACTTGCCCCAATTGATAAAATCTGTATGACAGAAGTGCTGAGTAAAATGTTACAGTGACCAAAAGTCATGATGGACAATAAAAACAGGAAATAACACCCAGGCGGACAAATAACAGAATTTTTCTCTGTAATAATGAGATTCGATCAGACGTGGTCACATGAAAGTTCTATCATCGAACTGCAGCGGTGAAGTGAAGCATCCTGCTTTTTTTATTTTTCAAAGGAAAAGCATTAAAACCTTTTTAAGCCAAACTACATGATGTATTGCAACTGTGAGAGTCACCATTGGGTTTTTACCTTCCACCTGTTTTGTGAATGTGTCACTGAAGGAGCTAAATGACCAGGATATAGTCAGATCCTAAACATGTCCTTCAATCGCTCCACCTTTATTCCCAGCAGCCCACAGAGCTCCAGCTCTCAGCTGCAGTCATCAGCGGTCGATGCACGACAGCAGCAAAGAGCCTTGTGAACTCGAACCAGTCGGACTCGCACTCGTTCTGCTGAGCCGTCTGCAAAGAGACGTTCACCTCCAGACGTTGGGGGGTTATTCTCTCTCCCTAATCTGCCCTGTTCACAGAATAGAAAAAGAAATCCTCTGTGGTTTCATTGCAACATGTTTGTTTTTTGTATTCCTCCACGCGTCCTTGACACTTGTGATCTCCAGCAACACTTGAAAGCCTGAAGATGTATGACATTTTGCAGAATTCCAAACATTCCTGCAAGTTTTTTCTCTTGACAAGTGGGAGCACATAAACGCAAACGTGTTTGTCAGCTGTACAAATCCAGGGGCAGTTTGCACAGTACAGACACTGTTTTACTGTTAACGTTCATTCATGTTTGATACCAGCAGACTTTATTTTAATCCTGTGTAAGGAGGTTGACATCGAGTCGTGTTCCCATCTTCAAAGGGATAATTCACAGAAAACCCTCAAGTTTCGATCTAGGTATCTGGTCTCACTTCCCTCGCTCTTGTATTAGTCACGTCATGTCAGGAGGAATACTCATTTTGTCCATTTCCTACTTCTGGGTGGAGGGGCAGCTACACCTCTTGACCCCTGAACAGTTTCAATCCTCAGGGAGGAAGTCTCAACCCGTCCTACTGTCTCAATGCAGCCCGCGGCCCCGATACTGGAGCCTTGTTTAGAGGAGCACGTCTGGTGGGTTGTTGGCCGTTATCTTGCCAGACTGGATGGGTGACGGAGTGAAATGGAAGTATTTAACCAGTTCAGTGCTTCAGAGACAAATCCATTCTTGTGACTGCCACTCCTTTCTCGCTCCCAGATTCATCAGCGCACGTACGGCACTTGCAGTCAAACATTGAAAATTTCTTTTTTGCCTTAATATCACACACATTGCTATTCTGTTTTTGGATTTCTTTCATTATCTAGCTTGCCTCAGCTTCCAGCTATAGTTTCATTGTGCGTACACACACACACCTGTGCATTCTTTTGTACTACTTTTGTACCTTTTTTAAACCCAGCTGAGGTGCTGACAGCCTGTCAACTACTGCCTGGATATTCTGCAGTCTCTTTCAGTCATTACTCAGCTCAGAAATATGAGATAAAGTTCCCCAGGAGCGCTGACGCTCTCTGGGAGCTCACCTCCGTCTCTGCGTCTCCTGCTGTGGAGTGTAGTACACTCCGCTCGCCGCTGCTGTTTTTTGCCTTTTTTGAACGGAGCAAACACACGATTAGTTTCGGATCGTTTTTTCCAGAAATACAAAGAAAGTTGTCAAGATGCTGAATTCAGCATGTTTTTAACATGTTGACTCTTATGAATCAGTTTCATCCTGTGTTTTAAGAGTAGGAGTAGTTGTATAGGGGAGGAGTGTCTTTGGCGCACTGATTTTTAAAGCCTAGTTTTACAGCTTGAAATGTAAAACTGATGCCAGTCAGTTTCATCTGGTAGAAAATGCTTGTCCCGTCTGTCCTTGCCATTTTTTCTTCAGCTTATATAAAACCATGTCAGTTTTCAGTCAGTTAATTTAAGTAAATGTCTTACTTGAGGAACAAAACAAGCATTCTGCACGATAAACTCAAAGAAAAGTATGAAAGTAAATTGGACACATTTGGAAAAAAAAGTTGCATCCATCGGAAAAACGCGAGCTGAACTAATCGCATGCTGTGCTTTGGGAGGGAGCACGGACTACCTTGAATGGATACGTTTGTAAGACGTGCAGGGTGTAAATGTGTATTTGCATCACAGTTCTCAGAATCATTGGTGCTGTTTGTCTGCACATTACAGCTGCAACATGGATTTCAAATCACAGCAAACAGCAGTATGTTTATGTTCGGTGTCTACAAATGAATGTAGGATGTACATTTTCTTTGTCTTTACATGTCACAGTTGAGCATGTGGGGTTTAAATAATTGTTACAATTGGAGCAGCGGAGGCCAACATACCCAGCCTTTAAGTCCCTCGTATGAGTCGGGCATCAAAAACCCTGCATCCTACATTTCCCAGCATGCAGCAACTTTCGATAGGCCCTCCCTGCCTGATGATAAACACCCACATCTTTCAAAAAGAAATACAAAAGCTGAGGAATTCTGTTAGTTTAACACAAACATCTCTGATTGCAGTTTGAAATGTAGGACAACGGTTGTGAACAGGCAGGCGTATGTTGTTCAGTAATCTGTTTCAAATCCCTATACAACAAAAACCACATCCTCTTGCAATTTAGAAATTGCTGTCATGGACATACGGCTTTTTTAGTTTAGTTTGTTTTTGTTGTCTTGTATGTTTTCCCGCAGCTGTTCTACCATGCTGTGTACTACAGTGTCGGCAGTGGGTGTCTGTGTGTGCACATGGATGACTGTGTGCTTTCAACAGATGGCCTATTGCTCCAAGCCCTCTGGGGGAATCTCGCCTCCTTCCTGAGGCTGTTATCTCACAACACATGTGCTGCTCCGATTCCCGCTAAAAGAAAACGGCACTAACGTTGTCACCTCCTCGCCCAGCCGAGGCTAACCCTCGCGGCAGCTCTCCAGGTCAGGAGCTTTTAGCCGCGTACGGATTGCTTCTGGATTAGTTACGTGCTGCCATGGGAAATCAGTAATGAGAATGCACTGACATGGTTGTTTTCATTTTGTCCGTCCGTCAGTATGTATGGCCAAATGTTCCCTTTTTTCCCCCTGTTTTGCCTCCTAACCACTGCTACCAATAATCATCTCCTCCACCACTGCTGCACCCACCTACCCCCTGCTACGGCAGCCTGTTATCAAAGCCCAGTGTCGCCCCTCCAGGCAGTGCTCTTTGGACACTTTGCGAGTGAGCGGCGTTGGGAAGAGCCCACAGAGATCAAACGCTGGGGCTCTGTTTGGAGCTTGGCTCTTTGTTTCAGCTTGTTTGATGTGAGGTGGCTCTTTGTTTGGCTTAGCCACTTTTTTAATATCTGATAAGTGTCAGTGTGGTCCTTTCAAAGTAATATGATGGAAGAATATTTGTTAGTGAATCCTACATTGCCTGTTTTTTTGTTTTTTAACCAGTTACTTCCCAGCAGGCATGGAGGTGCATGACTTATACATGATATATGCAGTAGTTTCCAGACAAAGAGAAGAGAAATGCCTCAGAGAAATACAGTTTATAGTTGTTGTGTTGGCTTTGTTAGCCCCACTAACTAGCCAGAAGGCTAATTAATGAAACCAGCCACTCTGCTTTTGATGCTAATGTATTTGAGGAATAACCCACTGAAATGTTTTTCAGTATCAAACATTCATTGCCTGTAGCTGGGAGTATTCCTTAAATATATTAAGTAGACGCTCACGTTTAATATCCGAAGCACCTAGTTGCTTTAGAAATGAACCTGCTGGCTAGGTAGCTTCGTAGCAAAGCAAGAAAACCCAACCAACAGTTAAATGCAACCACAGTAAGTAGTTTAGTGTCCTGACCATTCAAGCCCACAGACGGTGAGTGTTTTATGCACAGTCAACATTATCTTTATTATTTATTGATGAATATGCCAAGTATGTTCAATGTTGTTACGCTAGCCAACTCTTCCAGATGAGAAATGTAGTGAGCTGTTCACACTCTGTTCTCAGAGCTTCCAATATGGCTGCCGCAGGATGCGTTACATCATCTCGAATCCCTCCAGAGAGTGTGGTATCTGGGGAATGAAAAGGTTTGGGGGGGGGGTGTCTTGGCTTCTCTTTTGGCCCGAATCCACTGCAAACCTGACCTGGATTCGAGGATGGAAGATGGATGCGAATGTATAGTGATATTAACAGTAACTGGGTTCCTCTTCCATATATTGTTTTTCATCTCTCCTTTTTTCTCTCTTCCTCCCTCTAATCCCTGTTCGTGCACAGGCCCAGGACAAGAGAAAAGCTCTGGAGGAGACCAAAGCCTACACCACCCAGTCCCTGGCCAGCGTGGCCTACCAGATCAATGCCTTAGCCAACAATGTACTCCAGCTGCTGGACATCCAGGCCTCGCAGCTGCGACGCATGGAGTCCTCCATCAACCACATCTCCCAGGTCAGAAATACACACAGATATACACACACCATGCAGCTGTGAAGAATGGTACCCCACATTACCCACTTCTCTTCTCACTTTCACATAGGCGCTGTTATTTTCAAACACAGTACGAGGCCTTCTGTATAGTATCCATGGTTCCCTTTTTCATTGGTTTCAGTCTTGTCCAAGTGTCTGACTGGCTGTGTGTTTGGCCAAATGACTGGTGGTCTGTTTGTCTTTCTTTTTATACTCTCGCCCTCTTCGAGGCACAAAAAACATTGCAAAAGATTTACATTTAGCACAATTAGTCAAACTCATTAAGCCTGCAGTTATTAGTCTGCAAGTCTGATTGTGGAGCAGCTCTAACGCACACAAGGATGTACTTATAGGTCTGTCCTATAGCCCGTGCTAGTAATATCTAACATTTTGTGCATGTATTTGTGCAAAGTTTTTTTCTTTAAACAAAATATCATTTTTATTCTGTTTATTTAACAGGAAACATTTTAGTAATAAAATGATTTTGACCAATAAGAGAATTTGGATTTGAAAGTATTTAAGTTGATTCCCTCTAATATCTGGTTACATTATTGTGGGCAATGTTTCAAGTCAAATAGCGAGACTGTTTTATGACAATATATGACAGGATTTCTCTCAATCTTTTGCATTTATGTGATTAAATCTTTTTGATTTGATGGGTATTAACTCAACCAACATCGGACTGAATTGATTTCCATTGATTGTGACATAAACATACACCGTGATACAGGATTTTGTCTTATGTGTATCTCAGACTGTGGCTTTGTAGACACCATCAGAGTTTTTAACCTTTCTTTTCTTTCTAAAGCGCGAGGCTTCTGCCATGTGCAGGTAAATCCAGCCGCTCATCCAATGAAGGGCATTAAGAGCTCAGACAAATCAAAGAAAGAGCTCCAGCCATGTGGCATCTCGTAGATTAGCACTGGGATGCATTCACCAAACCTGGAACAATTACAACACACATGGGTAAAGGTGAACACATGAAATAAAAGTGTGTGTTGTTTGGTAACGGACTGGAAGGCGCAGTTCCTTTTTGGCTGTGTCTTTCCCATGTCCGCTATCTGTGTTTTTCCTCTGACAGAGTTTTGCTAAGAGTGCCAGAAATTCTTTCAGGATAATAATGAAGGTCAGATTTTCTGTCTAATGGGGGGGGGGATCCGGTGTATCAGAGGGAAGGCAGACGGAAATGGAAGATGGATGGTGACAAGCACAGAAAGGCACGAGAGAGACCAAAAAAAGCCATATTTACCCTCCTTCAGGTTTCAAGTCAATATCCTGGCAAATGGCATTCAGCCGACACCAAGGTCACAGTGACGCCACTGCCGGCCTCGGTCTCCATGGCAACCCCCTGGGCCATGTCGGAAAAGCATATGAAAGACAGTCAGACACTTTCAGATCAGCAGAGAAAGCCTTTGCAGTACGGTAAACTCTCCACTTACGCTGTTGGACTTGTGTCTACGCTGCATGTTTCCATCCTTCCTGTGTGATAAATAGGCCCCTGCTTGTATACTTTGTGTAGCCATGGTGAGGTTGAGCTAGATGGTGTCATGTGAGGTCAGCTGATGGTCATTAAAGAAGTGTCTAACCCCTCTTTTGGGTTTCTTTATGTTCCAAGAGATGTAGCAACAAGACAGTCTTTCTCTAATTTTCTTAACTCGTCCCTCAGAGATGTGAATGATTCAGCAGCTTCGCCCCGATGAATGAATGCATACTGTGCTTTGCATTCAACAGCATCTTCATCTCTGTGTAGTTGCTGTTTATGGATATACAAGAGCAGAAGTCCCAATGTGTCCGCTGTAATGAAGCGCGTCTCTGTTTTTAATTATAAAGAAGCAGGACTGTGAGCTCTGCAGGCTGGTGGTGTGTTTTATTGCTTTCCACTGTCCGGTTCAGAGGTGGATCATTATCGCGTTGCCCTCGCTCTTCATGGATATGAGATTAGCAGCGGCCCTCGAGGCTGCTGTTGCATTCTGCTGAATGTGTAATGGAGAGGAACGCCTGCAGCTCGTAGGGTGTTGTTTTAACAGTGGAAAGGGAAGTTTGTTTTCTCAGGTGAATAGCACCAAAACATGAGCGACCTGACTCCTTTTTAATCCACCAATAACAAACACACCTCCACAAGCCTATACATAATCATACCAGCCTTTTCTATTTCTTTTCACCGTCTTCCTGTTAATGGTTTAGTTCAGTTTCTCTTACTCTTGTACCCGTCCATGCCCCAAGCTTGGATGCCCCAGGAAGCGTCTCTCTTACATTAACGTGTCAGTCAGCGTGCGGCGAGATGTTCACTGGCGTCATGGCGGTTTCCTTTGGTCTGCCCACAGTTACAAGGGCTTCTCTCAGGGCGTGTCTGCATAGCGGTGGCATCTCCGCCTGGAACTGATGCATCTTTCTGTGTATTGTGCTATACTGTACTGTAATACTGCACAGTAATACTGCACATCTTGGCTTGTCTTTAGCATGTGCTGGGTGGCAAGGCTGACATTTGCTAGTGAGTATTGTTAAAGGGGTTAAAAAGGAACAAGTAAGATGCACAATTCGGTGTTCACAACTCAGTTAAACAACTTCAAGATTTTGAACCTTGTGTTAGTGAAGTGCTCTACGGTTGCAACTAATGTTGAGGTCCTTCAGCGGTTTATCTGTGAATTATTATAATTATAATTATTATGATCCATAAAATATTCTCCTTCAGCCCAATGTGACATCGTTAAATTGCTTGTTTTGACCAAGCTAACTGGCCAAAATGCAAAATTCAAATTTCGACCATGTAAAGCAGAGAAAATGAGCAAGTCTTCACAGTTTAGAAGCTAGAGCCAGTGCAGTTATGCACGATGAACTGCCTCGACAATTATTTGACTTCAGAATTTGTTGTTAATCGAGTTTCTGTCCGTTGAATTAATCCTGTGGTGTCCAACCTTCTGTGACTTGTGATCTCTTAATATGAAGCAATAACTAATTCGCAGTCCCTCGTAACTGGTTGCATATTAACTGTTACTAGTTCAACTTATTTATTGACTTTATTTTTGCCTCGTTTCATTTGAATCACCTTTAGAGGCCGGAAATTAGAATGATCCAGACGTTATTGAACAACAAAGCAAAGATTAAATGATCGTCTGATAAAATAAACAGAATCTTCTGTCGAACGAATGTGTTTCTTCCGCTCTCCGGTCCTGTTAATAATTTTGCTGCCACTCACGTTTATGTTCCCGACCTCCAGGTTGGATTCATTTGCTAATACAGTTGTTGCCAATAGAAGCTCTTCAGTTTCTAGTAGTCTAGTATCAATTCACCTAGACCGCTTATTGATATTCAGTGGACGTCCGGGTCGGGCTGCAGTGTGACTTAACACTGAAACGTGTGTGTGCTTGAATCTGTGTGCATGTTTGTGTTGACAGGTATTTGTTTGCATGTCGCCTCCCCTGCTGCCGTCTCTCTGCGGTACTGAGGCGGAAGGGCTGATGGGAAAATAGAGTAGCTCGCGGGGCATCCACCTTGTGCTGCGTGTGAAGTGGCTGCTAAGAGGCTGCGAACAGGGAGCGCTTTGTCTGTGCAGCGGAAGAAAAAGCCTCACATTGAGAACCTCTCTGTGATAGTGAATAGTGTGTGTGTGTGTGTGTGTGTGTGTGGGGGGGGGGGGATCATGCACATACAGCCTGCGTTCATACTGCAGCTCCTACAGCTCCTTATTTAATTCTCTCCCGACACAGATCTAAAGTTTATTGGAGTATATTTCCCCCCCCGTAAATCCGATCTTCGCCATATATAAATTTGGTTTTATAAAATTGAACCCAGAGTTGTGCAGCTACACGTAACCTGTATTTGAAAGCTCTGTGAACTTGTCATTGTGGCCCTGAAAATAAGTAACCCCTCTCGAGACATAACAGCAAAAGCAACTTTATTTGGAGAAACTCGCAGTCGCACACCGAAACAGAAAGAAGTTCAGAATAACAGCAGAAAGAGTGGGTACAAAAAAGAAACATAGGGTATAAGAATACATTCAGCTCACAGTTCAGTACAATTCAAGTACAAAGGTCGTGCACTATTTTTAACAAACCTGAAATGAAAACAAACTGTGGTAGTACGTCAAATAGGGCTGCAACAACTATTAGAATTGTTGTATTGCAACAGATTGTGCCATGATATACTGTTACTTCAGTGCATGCATGTCTTCATGAGTTTATATGTGCACAAAACAAAGGGAGCATCATCACCGACTGAGCATGAAGACCTGTGACTTCAGAGTAGCCAGAGATGCATTCACACAACACACAAACACACACACCACACACACACACGTGCTGAGCTATAAAGGAAGACCTTTTTGTTGATTGATCAAAACAATGCCCCCAATACTTGGTCAATTCTGCTCAGTTGCATGTTGGAACATTATTAGAACAAGAACAAATGAGCAATTTTCCCGCACGTGTCTCATGGCAGCATGTCAGTCATGGAGGAAACAGTGAGTCAGTCTCAGGCAACAATAGTGAGAAAACTCACTATTTTGTAAGACAATAGAGCATCAGTAAAATACTTCAGATATAAAAGTACAAGAAGCTGAACCATTTTTAAACTTAAGCCGTATTCATCCTATCAAATTGTGAATTTGACTGCAGTTATAACTGGAGCTGACCAGTGTGCCGACTGAAGCAGCACAACAACAGGCTGGTTGCAGACAGCAGCTGACACACACACACACACACACACACACGCGATCAGAGTACACTCCCGGCTTGTTCTCGCAGGTTCACTGAGATTTGTTACTACAGTCGCACAATAATCTCATCTGATCACATCAGTCAGCCCACGTTTGTGTTCAGGATCTCTACGTGGCACGCATTTCATTTGTTGTGGTTATTTTTCATTCCAGTCCTCATTCCTCGGCTGTACAGTTGCATGTCATTACACTCTGCTGCTAGTGTGTGTATGTGTGTGTGTGTGCAGTGCCATGAAAAGAACACACAAAGACTTAGGGTGTGTGCTTACTTCTGTGTGCTGCAGTGCTGGCCTTTTGACCTCCTGTTTAGGAAGAATGGCACTCATCCAAACAGGAAATGAAGCGTTATAGGTCTCAGTGTCTGTGTGTTTCCTGCTGATCCCACTGCTTCTTGCCTGTGTATTTTGCTCTCTCTCCTGCCTCTCCTGGTGGTCTCTCCCATTAGCCTGGCTGTGAACTGTAGAGTTCCATGCAGAGTTTGTCTGTATTTTCTTTTTTCACGCTTGGATATTTACACTGTTCTACACGCCTCTTTCTCTTTGTGTGTGTGTGTGTGTGTGTGTGTGTGGGTGTGTGTGTGTGTGTGTGTGTGTGTGTGTGTGTGTGTGTGTGTGGGTGGGTTTGTGTGTGTGTGTGTGTGTGTGTGTGTGTGTGTGTGTGTGTGTGTGTGTGTGTGTTTGTGTGTG